>JAANYP010000811.1:220000-485000 GCA_020465985.1 Centrapalus pauciflorus | reverse complement strand
TATAAGATACATATGTTCAAAATTGCATTATGATTAACTAATTCATATCATCTACATGTTCGTTAAGACAAAATATTTAATTTCATGCAAAAATGTGTAATATACACATGTTCATGCATATTGCACATTTCAACATGTGCATATTGTTATTTTGCATGAAATGAAACATTTTATCCTGATGAACATCTAAATTATGTGAACTAGTCAATAATAATGCACATTTGAACATATGTATATTGTAGTTGTGCATTAAATTTAACATTTTACCGTAATGAACATGTGCATTTAATATGGTTTTCCAGTTTTCCAGTCAAAGATGGTTTTTCATAGATCTTGAACCTATATATATATATATATATATATATATATATATATATATATATATATATATAAAATATGTTGGTTCTTGTGAGTACCTAAAAAATACAGAGGATTGTGCGTACCTGTGAACACACGAGATTCAGACGTGAACATGTTGCAAAAAAAAGTTTTTTATTTTACTTTTTTTTTTCATATTCACTTAGATACAAATAATATAACACTATTTGAAAAAAAGTACACACATTCATACCTTTTAGCATTTTAAAACTGATGTGAACGCGAAAATTTTAAGATGAACATGGTTAGTGTGAACATACGTTCATAAAAGTACTGTTCATGTGATCACAAAGTTATAGTGTGTGTTTATGTATGTTTTTTTGCAGGTAGTTATGTATTGTTAATTTAAACATGATTATGTAAAAACAATTTTTAAAAAAAATGGTGATAAGCGAGGTACCTCCGGTACTCTACAAAACTAATGTGTAACACCCCAAAATTAGTAAAACAATTAAATAATGATTAGTTATGACATTAGAAGTGATTAATGTGGTTTTTGAGTATATTTAGTATAATTATGTCAAAATTACTCATTTGGGTATTGAATTGTTAAATAAATGCAAGTTGTAGCAATGTGGTTTGTATTTTAAATTAAACGATGATAAGTGGGAGGGGCAAAAGTAGCAAAGGCCAAACTTTCATCCCTTGGCCTCACATAAATGGTCCAAACACACACAGACACACAAACACTGCACACACTACATCTTTTGCATATTGGAAGGAGAAGAGAGGATAAAAAGAGAGCTTTGAGCTAGGGTTTGCATTTGCAACAAATTGGCTAGTGATTTGGTGAAGATTGAAGCTCAAAAACCAGATTTTGTTTCATCCTTGAAGGTATAACACTCTCCTTTGTGTCTTTCTTCATCTCCATCCTTAGTTCTTAATTTGGAAGAACCTAACCTTAAATGGGTTTGTTAGATTGATCCGGGTAGCTCCAAAATGTAACATGATTTGAAATTGGAGTGTTGGTGGCCTGGAATGAATCAAGACATCGGTAAACACATTGAAAAATGTTTGACATGCCTGCAAGTCAAGGTCGAACACCAGAAACCATCTGGTAGTATGCAACTGCTTAAGATATCGGAATGGAAGTGGGATAACATAACGATGGATTTCGTTGTGAAACTACCAAAGACCCAAAGACAACAAGATTCTATATAGGTTATTGTGGATTGGTTAACCAAGTCCGCACATATATTAACAATCCAAGAGAACTATCAGCTGGAACGCTTGCCTTGGATGTATATTGATGAGATTGTCGTGCAACATGGAATCCCAAAGTCCATTGTTTCCGATCGTGATTCTCAGTTCACCTCATGATAATGGAAAAGTTTGCAATATCAGTTGGGCACACATGTTAATTTTAATATGGATTTCCGTCCTGAATCGATGGCCAAACTGATCAGAGGAACCAGACTATCGAAGACATGCTCTGGGCACGTGTAATTGAGTTGGGAGGAAGATGGGATACACATTTGTTGCTCATAGAGTTTGCCTACAATAACATTTATCATTCTTCGATAAATATGGCACCGTATAAGTCGTTGTATGGCCGTAATGTCGTACCACAACTTGTTGGCATGAAGCTGGCAAGAAATCATGGCGGGACCTAATTACTTCAAGAAACCAATGAGAATATCCAAATAATTCGGGATTGAATCAAATTTGCCCAAAATCGTCAAAAGTCATATTCTGACAAGCACCACAAGAATGTAGAACATGTTGTTGGGGATTCGATTATGTTGAATGTGTCTTCGTGGAAGGGTTAATGAGATTTGGAAAGCATGAAAAGTTGAGTCCACATTATGTAGGACCTTTCAAGGTCATTGAGCACATTGGCGCTCAAGCTTATAAGTTGGAGTTACCAACAGAACTTGCAAGCATACAAGACACCTTCAATGTGAGCAATCTGAAGAAAAACCCGATAAATCCTGAAGTGATTATTCCATTAAATGATGTGCACATAAATGAGAAGCTCTGGTATGTCGAAGAACCAAAAGCCATTTTGAGTGAGAAAATCACCAAGTTGAGAATATAAAGAGATCGAGATGGTGTTGGTTGATGAGTCTATAATTTATATGGTTTCAGAGTCGTTTTATGATCATTTTAAGCACCGATACTTTGTAAAATCCATATTATTACTCCAAGTTTGTATTTCAGGGCCAAGATATTAAAAGAAAGCATCTCGAGGAAATTCGGAGCAAACCGAGCGAAAGGGGGCGCAGGCCTGCGCCACCCTGCGCTCCACTATAAATTATTTCAGCTGTCCAGATACATTCCAGCGCATGCCAGCAAAACCCTAGCTGCATCCGGGCGCAAGGGGGGGGGGGGGGGGGGAGGCTTGCGCCTGGCCTGCGCTAACAGCGGTGCAAAAACGCATTTTACAGCATGTGGAACCCTAATCTCGACTTCTCTATAAATAGTCAAGGGGCAGCCTTGGAGAGAGTCCCGACGTGTGTGAAAGTGTGCCGAAGCCCTGCCGGAGTGGATCTACGATATGAGAATGAAGACGGTGATTCGCAAGCTACGCTATGACTAAGATCTACGATTGTAAAGAGCATACGATGAGCGGCTAATCCCATTAGCCATTTGCGGAGGATCTACGACTAAGTTTACTCTACTTTAAATTCTCATGCTTTGATGTATTTGTATTGTTTGAGATCTATTATGTGTATGCAAATGATAAGCATTCGACTATGATTATGATTGTATGTTTTGATTGGTAAAAGCAAGATAGTTTATCGTGGTATTATTATTTGTGTTGAGTCCATTAGCTTAGGGATTAAGACAAGTATTAATATTGCATACGCTATGCCGAGATTTATTGGTTAAAACATGTTTGAGTAATTTTAGTCGCACAATTAATTATGTCTATGTAATTGTTGCATGAAATTATAGTGAGCAATACTTATGCCGTGGTGATCCCATGAATGGTTATTCGTTTCTTGATTGTTTATTTACTACATTAGTTGTTTTGCCATTAATTTTAGTTACAAAACGATAGCAAATCATTAATCTAAACAACTCATTTTAAATCCACAAATTCACAATTTAAGTGATTTCAATAAACTATAAAGCTAATAACCTAACCCTAATTACGACCACACTACCTGTGGATTCGACCCTTACTTCTCTAAGCTAAATAGTGGATTTAAGGACTATTTCTGCGGGTCACAACGACGGCCCATTAGATTTTGGCACCGTTGCTGGGGAGTGTAACGGTAGTTAGAGATAGAAGTTTGTCTTTTGCTTTAGTTTTAAGTTCCTTATTTCGGTTATTTTTAGTCTTTATTTTATTATTAGTAAAATCAGATAAAAAATTCAAAAATTCAAAAAGGTAATTGTAGTCCTTTACTTTACCACCAAAAAAATATAAATAGTTTATTAAGTACTTTAATTTTAGTATTTTATTTAGTTTATGCACACAAGTCGATCGGCTAAAAGATTGCCGCTACAATTCGAACATGAGATCGAGAAAGTAGCGAGATCGAACCGAAAGACTGTCAGGATTCAAAATCAACAATTAATCACGGAGAATTCAAACGTACAAGAGGAAGAAACTCCTAATTCAGAAATTCCCAATTTAGAAAGCCCTCTGATTTCGCCGCGAAATCGTGATCAAGAAGAACCCGAGCGCATAGCTGCGAGAATGGGTGATCAACCGAGGCGTACGGTTGAGTCGCATTACAGCCCAGGTGATGTGCCCGACCCGTCTCCAATCCGTTATCCCGAAAACGAGAACGAACCCGAAGTTCGTCCTCAATTATTCCAAATTCTTTCGATCTTTCGAGGGATGCAAAGCGAGGAACCCTATGAACATTTAGCTGAGTTCACAGCTATTTGTAAAGCAGACCATGTTCGCGGTATAACCACCAACGATTTAAAACTTTGATTATTTCCTTTCTCATTAAAAGAGAAAGCGAATAATTGGTTCGTATTCTTACCAACCAATAGCATCACAACATGGGATCAAATGAAGCGAGAATTCCTTAATGAATATTATCCCATTAGTAAAACAACTGAGAAAAGAAAAGAAATCACCAGACTTAAACAAAAACCGGGCGAACAATTCTACGAAGCGTTCGATCGTATGAACGAATTATTGAGAGCTTGTCCACACCACGAGGCACCCAAATGGATGCTTATCAAAATATTTTTTGATGACGTGAGTCAAGAAAGTCGTAATATGATTATAGCTACCACAAGAGGCATATTTTTAGTTAAAGAAGACGACGAAGCCTGGGAGTTGCTTAGTCAACTCGGTAAAGGTCTTAAAGTCCAAGCTGGTTCTGAAAATAACATAGGAGTTCAAGTTATGTGCATAGACAATGTCTGGAAACGTGAGGTAAAGAGTGAAATTTCAGAACTAGGCAAGAAAATGGATCAATTGATGAAGGGTCTTTCAAACCCTCGTGCATCAATTAATTGTGTTACATGCGAAGATCCATGGCATCATTCCGACGTATGTCCTCAAGTGCAATCCACTGAGGAATTCGCTAATGAAGTTTATGGATTTAGAGCTCATCGAGAGAGGGATAATCCATTTTCGGAAATGTACAATCCGGGGTGGAGAAACCATCCCAACTTTCGATGGAAAAATGATCAGCCTACCGATCATCGATCTAAACCAAGATATGAACCACCAAAGAGAGAATATTAATATGATTCAACTTCAACAGCCAAGGATGAGCGATATTACAAGTCAGATCATCGTGATCAACCACAATTCCAAGTGGAAACAAATATGACTTCTTCGCAGTTTTCAGAGTTTGCTGAATTTATGAAACATCAATCAGCTATCAACACTAAGACCATGGATATGTTGACTCGCCAGATGGGTCAGATAGCTGAATCGCTCACTAGGCGTGAGGAAGGGAAGCTTCCTAGTAATACTGTTCCCAATCCTTCACACGCTCATCATCATAACAAAGATAAGAAACATGAGATCAACGAAGTTAATGAAGTATCTAAGATAACCACATTAAGGAGTGGAAGAGAGATAGACAATAAAATTGAGATGCCTAAAGAGAAAGAGGCAGAAGAAGATACCCACACTGAATTCGTGTATGAGGAGAAAGAGGATCCAAAGAAGAAGGAGGTTCCTAAGAGAGTTTCTTTTCAAGAGCCAATTAAAGCAGATATTCCAACGCCCAAAGTTGGGGAGACGGATAAGAGTCAGGACACTTCAATTCCTCCTCCTTATCCTGCTGCTTTAGAAAACCCAAAATATTGTCCTTATGGCAAATGAGGCCTACAACCAGAGGATCTGTGGGACTTGTTTAATCAAGTTAAGATCAATATCCCTCTGATCAAAGCCATTCAACAGGTTCCTTCTTATGCCAAATTTCTGAAAGATCTCTGAACTCAGAAAAGAAAGTATAAGGTCTCACTCCCAAAGCAGATCAATTTAATTGAGCAGTTAAGTGCAGTAGTTTCTAGTTCTCTACCTCCTAAGCTGAAATATCCTGGATCACCATTGATTCAGTGACTATAGGCAATGTGCAGATTAAAAAGGCACTTCTTGATCTTGGAGCTAGTGTTAATATTTTACCTGGAAACTTGTTTGATAAATATGATCTAGGCCAGTTACAGACAAGTGATATTATCTTACAGCTGGAAGATCGGTCAACCAAGTGCCCAAGAGGTATTTTATCAGATGTCATAGTAAAAGTTGAAGATTTTTACTATCCAATTGATTTTCTAGTATTAGACACTGAAAGTTCAATAGGAGATAATCAACCGGCTATTATCTTAGGCAGACCTTTCTTAGCCACGATCAATGCGTAAATTAATTGTAGGACAGGAGCAGTGGATATTGCCTTTGGTAATAGAAATTTAAGACTGAATGTATTTAATGCTTCAAGTGTCTTCGCTATTGATTCAGAATGTTATCTTATAGACATGGTGGACGAACTGGTGCAGCAGCATAGTTCGTTAATCAACACCAAAGATGTTACTGAGTTATTTTTCGCTGAGAACGAATTAGCCAAATTAAATCCTACTGAGTGTGATAAGTTAGAAGTAGTCATGGAATCCACATTAGAGTCGAAACAACCACCGTGGACCCATAGGACCGAAAAATTACCTACTGATCTACCACAATCAGCCAAACCTTCAATATAACAACTAGCTGTACTTGAATTGAAGGAGCTGCCATCTCATCTAAAATACACTTTTCTAGGTAAGAATGACACTTTGCTTGTCATAATTTCATCAGATCTGACTAAAGAGCAAGAAAAAGCTCTACTGCAAGTATTAGTCAAATTTAAAGAAGCAGTAGGGTGGACTATAGCTGATTTTAAAGGAATCAGTCACACTTTGTGTATGCACCGAATCATTACTAATCCAGAAGCTAAACCAGCTTGGGATGCACAACGGATGTTGAATCCTAATTTGAGAGAGGTAGTTAAGAAGGAAGTATTAAAATGGTTGGACACTTGAATTATATATCCTATATCTGATAGTAAGTGGGTAAGTCCAACCCAAACTGTGCCCAAGAAGTCAGGAATTACAGTAATTAACACTGAAGAAGGAGCAAGATCACTACTTGCCCTGTAACTGGGTGGAGAGTTTGTATAGATTATAGAAAACTTAATGCTGCTACTTCAAAATATCATTTTCCACTGCCATTTATAGATCAAATAGTGGAAAAATTAGCAGGACAAAAGTTTTACTGTTTCCTGGATGGATACTCTGGTTATAATCAAATCCCAATCCATCCTGAGGATCAAGAGAAAACTACTTTTACTTGTCCTTATGGCACCTTTGCCTACCGAAGGATGCCGTTTGGACTATGTAATGCACCCACCACATTCCAGCGCTGTATGATGACTATCTTTCAGGTATGGTGGGTGGTTCTCTTGATATTTTATGGAAGATTTCTCCATATTCGATAAAATATTTGAAGATTGTCTGGGACATTTAGAAAAAGTCCTAAAGAGATGCACTGAAACCAACTTAGTGTTATGTTGGGAGAAAAGTCATATAATGGTAATAGAAGGGATAGTCCTAGGTCACATTGTGTCCGAAAGAGGAATGAAGGTAGATAAAGCGAAAGTTCAATTAATTTTCTCGCTTCCACCCCCCACCAACGTTAAAGGAATAAGATCATTCTTAGGCCACACTGGTTTTTATCGGAGATTTATTAAAGATTTCAGTGAGATCTCAAGGCCGTTATGCAATCTACTATCAAAAGATGTCGAGTTTAAATTTGATGATGCTTGTATGAAAGCATTTGAGAAGCTTAAATCAAAATTAACTGAAGCGCCAATTCTGCAATCTCCAGATTGGTCTCAACCTTTTAAGATCATGTGCGATGCTAGCGATTATGCAGTTGGTGCTATGTTAGGACAAAGATTTGAGAAAAATCCAGTGATTATTTACTACGCAAGTAAAACCTTTAATGAGGCACAAATCAATTACACCACTACGGAAAAAGAGTTACTAGCCGTAGTGTTTGCCCTAGATAAATTCAGATCCTATATTTGGGGAGCAAAAAGAATTGTGTACTCAGACCACAGTGCTTTAAGACATTTATTGGCGAAGAATGATGCCAAATCTAGATTGATTCGGTGGATCCTTCTATTGCAAGAATTTGATCTAGAAATTAAAGATAAAAAAGGCACAGAAAATGTTGTTGTTGATCATTTATCAAGGCTTCAATTAATCCCAACAAACACAACTGATCAAATCAAAGATTCCTTCCCTGATGAACAATTATAATCTGTATAAAAAATTCTCTGGTATGCGAATCTAGTTAACCATTTCGTAACAGGAAGATTGCCAGAGCACTTGTTAGATATTTAATTTCAATCTTGTGGCTTTCTTTTGTAATAAATATTATTAATGTATTTCCTTGTAATTTATTTCTAGACTTTGTTTTGGTTGTTTATTTAGTTTACAAGTTGAGGGGGCTGTCTTGTAATTCTTAGTAAGTTACTTTTATTCTCCATGTAAAAGGTGACCTAGGGTTTTGGGTCACAATCAATACACATGGATATTACAGCCGCCGATTTTCTCTTTGTTTTTCGTTCATCATCATTCTGCAATCATTGAGATTCATATTTCTGTTTGCATGAATATTGTGATAAAATACATATACGAGTGCTGATATTTACGGGAAATCTATATTAACAATTGGTATCAAAGCTCAGGAGGTGGATTTAAACTGCATTCCTTTGGATTATAGCTGCTGTTCTTCGTGTTCATCATCAAAATTCCACGGTTTGATCCTTTTTACTTCTAAATATTTCTGTTTTTCATGTTTCTTCTTCCCATAATCATCTAGTATTCATCCCATTGTGATTTCGAGCTACTTAGGTTCAATCATTACGTGTTTTTGTCCTTCTAAATCTGCTTGTTATCATCCAAAAACTCAAATGGGTTTTACTTCGGTTTTGGTCCATTTTTAAACGATTTTTAGGTGTTTTGGTTTATTTTAAGTACTTAATAATGTTTAAAATAATTTTCAAATCATTTAAAAATAATTTTTAGGCCAAAAACTTCTAGTTTTAATTCTGGAAAAATCATAATTGTTGCATTTCGGACCCCAGTTCGGACCAGTTCGGACCTCAATTCGGTCCACTTCGGACCATATTTCGGTATATTTCGGACCGTAGTTTATCCAAATTCGGACCTCCCTTCGGACCCATCCGAACTTTAAACCCATCCGAACTTCGGACTAACCGAAGTTCTGATATAGTATTTTAAAACACTTAAATTTACTTGTGCTTTCATTTTAAATTTCATCTCAGACCATCCGAACTTCGGACCCCATCCGAATTCGGTATTTTCAGTTGAAAAAGTTTCCAAGTGTCCATCCGAACTACACACTGTTCATCCGAAATTCGGTCCATCCGAATGTCAGTCCATCAGAATTTGTTGAAACAGAATTCGGTCCATCACTTAGTTCACTATTCATCCGAACTCCGTACAATCCGAAGTTCCTTTTCATCCGAACTTCAAGCAATCCGAGGTCAACTGTTCATCTGAACTTCAGACCATCCGAGGTCAACTGTTCATCCGAACTCCGTACCATCCGAGTTACTGTTCATCCGAACTTCTGCCAATCCAAATTCAGTTTCCACCTTCAAGATGTCATTCTTTCAAATCAGCACTAATCAACCATGTCTCGAGAGGCTCTTGTCCTAGGATCCGAGAACAGACCACCTGTTCTATATCCGGATGAATACGAGTAGTGGAAGTCCAGATTTCTTAAATTCATCAATATGCAACCCAATGGCAATCTTATGCTCCAATCTATTTCCGAAGGCCCGACCATCTATTATCGGGAAATAGCTGCCAGGCCTGAAGCCGATCCACTTGTTCTCGCGTCTAAAGTGGAACGTGAACCTGCAAATGAGGCAGAGAGAGAGACAGGCAACATGCAGACAAAAGGGTGGAATATTTGATCTACCAAGTCCTTCCCACTGAAATCCTTGTCGGGGTGGACAGCAAGATGTCGGCCAAGGAAATGTGGGATGAACTTGAGGTTCAAATGTTGGGGACGGATTTAGACGACCAAGCTAAGATTGAGGACGCCAAGGTTAAGTTCAATAAGTTCAGGGCCAAAGACAGGGAGTCTCTACAGGCCACTTTCACCAGATTCTGTGTTGTTCTCAACGAGCTGAACAAACTGCACATTAAGAAACACAAGGATGACATCAACATCCATTTCTTTGCTGCCGTAGCCCCTGAATGGCAAGTTGCATGTTGGGCCACTAGAAGAGTGTTGGACATCCCAAATGTGTCTATCAATGTGGTTTTCAAGGAGCTGAAAAAGTATTAGGGAGATGTAGACAACCAGAATCAGATGGCTAATCCGTTAGCATCCCTGTTACTCTCTTCCAACACGTGCATTAAACCCGCTGACTCTCTGGCCCTTATCTCCAATAAGAACCTATCAACTGCATCCTATACTCAAGGATCATCATCATCTCAATGCTGATATGCTTCACCTTCGCGTGAGACTTTAGATGAAGAAGAAGCGACGATTCAAGAACAGATTGCGTTATGAACTAATCGTCTCCAACAAAGACGTAACAAAACAAATAATCAGCTTTGCTACGACTCCGGCCCGCGGAGGTATTCTGATGATAGGTGGGATAACAGACGTGATGAAAGGAGAGATGACTATCGTAGAGATGACAGGAGGGATGACTACAGAAGAGATGATAGAGATGACCGACGATATGATGACCGAAGGGACTATCGGGATGACCGCCGTTATGAAAGGCGAGACGATAGAAGAGATGATCGCAGAGATGATAGACGTGATTTTAATCATCGGGATGATCATCGCGAGGATAGACGAGATGAGAGACGTGACGATCGAAGGGAATATGATCGTCGAGACAACCGGAGGGATGACAGCCGAGAACCTCGCCGTGCCGACAAGAGGCCGGTTGAAAGGAGAGATGAAAGGCCAAGAGTCGAAGAACCAAAAGGGAATGACGAACGTCTGTGCTTCAAATGCGACAAATCGGGCCACTTTGCTCGGAAATGCAAGAACCAGTTTGAGAGAGACGTTGGTTATTACGAGCGGAAACTAGAGGCCGCTAAAAAGCGATCTGATGTTATGGCTTTGGTTGCCCAAGAAGATTATTGGGATGCAGAGGCAACTGATGAAGAGGATGACAAAGGTAAGAATTGGCGGATCGTATTGGATTGGCTGACTATGCTACAACGTCTGATTCAGATTCAGACGATGCTGCTGAGGGAGAGACACCGTAAAATCCACCAGCATGTCTGATGGCCAGATGCAGGGATCCAAAATGTTCATCATCAGATTCTGAGGCATGTGAAGTACATTCCTTTTACCTTCCAAAGCATGTAAATAGTTTATTTGTACATAGAGAATGTAACTTGCACACACATATACTTGATCTAGAAGCTAGATTAAATGTTGAAACAGAAAAGTGTGTCAAGGCTGAACATCTAGCCCAAACATTAAAAGAATCATCTGAGTTATATCAAAAGAAGTGGTTAACTAATCATGACGTGATAAAACAGATGCTAATTGAAAAGGTATATGTTCAGGATAGGAATACATATCTAGAATCTTGTATGGATAGACTATCAAATGAAAAGAACTCTTTAAAATCAAAAATATCTGTTCTTTCAAAACAATTAGAGACGGTAAGTATGGAAAACAAAGATAGCTTAGAAAATTATAAAATGGTAGAAGAAGAAAGAATAGGTTTGTACTCTCGCATAAAGACCCTTGATGATTAATTTTTAAAACGGGGTCAAATAGAACAAACTATTCACTTAAACCAACCCAAAGAGACTAGGTTTTATCATTCCAAACAACGAATTGGTTTTAAAAATCCTAAGTACTTGGAAAAGGCTCAACAAGTTTTACCTCTCTTTTATGAAATGAATTATATGGGTGCTGGGCTTAAATCCTTCTTTTTTGAATCATCGAAAGAAGTCTTAACCCAAGAGGATGAGAAACGAATCGAAAATAAAGAAAAAAAATATCTTTTAAATATGAAGAGCTAAACGAGAGTTATCCTTATAGAGTACCCACTCTAGAGGAAGATTTCTTGTCTAGTTATTTAGAAGCTGAAATGAAAGCAGGACCAGTCAAACCAATCCCTCATCTTTACATTCCTACAAAAGTTCTTCAACACAAAATTAAAGTTTTAGAAAAGGAATTAAAGTCAACTCGAAAGAAAGCTCTTGATTATCAAGAAGCTCTTCTTAAGAGTGTGGAAAAATTGGTAAATCAAAGTTTTCAATAAACTGTAGAATTAACTGTCTACAAAGAAAATTTTGACATGGTTTCTCAAAGCTTAAATGATCATTTAAAAGAGCCAAAAGTTTCTCGTCCTACCAAAATCCCACACGTGTCATCTGACAAAGGTAAACCTATAGTTGAAAATTCTTCTATCAATTTTAAAGGTGAGAGCTCAAAACCTTTCAAAGCTAAGGTTTTAAAGAAGACTCGATTTCAATCCAAGTCTTCTAAGAAACCCACTCACCAAGAAAAAGAAAAATCTCCAAAATCTAAGTCTTCCATGTGTGCTAACTCTCGTTGTTTTGTTCTTACAGATCATATGAGAAGAGTGCCAAAAACGTCTATGCAAGAATGTTCAAGTTTTTTTTTGTGAAGAAGACTGTTATGCCAAATGATTTTGTTTCTAGAGATAGGGTGCATGTAATCTCTGAAAACAATGATTGTAATGATGTAACGAATTCTATTTCCTATTTGAAGTATTCATTTAGTGACTTGTTTAAATTATGTCCAACTCGTGTTTTACATCAAGTACCTGAATTGAATGCTTTTGTGCCTTATCCTGCTAAGAGAATTTGTAAAAAGAAAATAAAAAATGTTGCATCATCGGCCATCATAAAAAATGAGACTTGTACTTTGCCTAGGCCCAAAACCAAAGCAAAAGTCAAACAAGTCTTAAAAAGTCAAAAACCGAAGGTAATTTCATCGCCTAAGGTTCCAAAGCCTGTTAAATCCAATTATCAATGGATTCCAAAAGGCTGTGCATCTGGTCCACACATAAATGCAAACGGGTTCCTAAAACTGCAAAGGTGCCATATTCACCTGGAACTCCTAACCCAAAAGGACCCATATTAAGATGGGTACCCAAAGTTGTGTGTTCTTAATGCAGATGGTTCTTGGTTACTTCAGATCAAGACACGTACTTCACTGACTTGGCTTCTAGTTATCATAGGCTAGGACCCGTTCTTCTGCTTGTCAGTTGTGCTTAAACTGACACGTTTGGCTTCTGTGCACACAGCTCAGGACCCGGTCTAAAATCATCATGTTTTCTGAACATCTCGGTTCAGAATACGGTTTGAATGATAACTTAAGATGGATCTGTTTGAATGCTTATAGATTTTCATTGTATGTATTTATTTGTTTTCAGGCAAAATCCATCTGGTATATGGATTTGGGTTGCTCCAAGCACATGACTGGGAGAAGAGAATTGTTGTCCAATATAGTAGAACAATACTGTGGGACAGTCAAATTTGGAAACAATCACCATGCTCACATAAAAGGATACGGGGATTTAGTCTTAAATATTCTAGTCATCAAGGATGTTGACTATGTTGAGGGATTATCACATAATCTATTTAGCATAGGTCAGCTTTGCGATAAAGGATTAGAAGTCACATTTAGGGCAAAGAACTGTAGTGTTAAGAGTATGGATGGTAAAGAAATTTTATCCGGTTCCTGTAACTCTAACCTTTACACCATAGATGTAGCTAAACTTATGGTTAAGGATAGCATCTGCTTTCTGTCAAAAGCCTCGTTAAAAGACTCTTGGTTGTGGCATCGTAGACTATCACACTTAAACTTTGAGAACATCAACAAGCTGGCTGCTAAACAACTGGTGAAAGGACTCCCAGAACTGAGATATGAAAAAAACCATCTATGTGGAGCTTGTGAGAAAGGAAAGATGAAAAGATCATCTCACAAACCAAAACCCGAACCATCATCAAAGAGAGTGTTGGAGTTACGACACATGGACTTATGTGGACCAATGCGAACTCAAAGCATAAATGGAAAACAATATGTGTTGGTTATCGTTGACGAGTAATCACGATATACCTGGGTTAAATTGCAATCCAAGGATGAGACAGCTCAAGAAATCATCGATTTTATTAAGAGTGTCGAAGCCCAACAGCAACTGTCCGTTCAATCAATCCGATCTGATAACGGCACAAAATTCAAGAACTCGGTAGTAGAGGACTTCCTTCGATCCAAAGGTATTCAGCATTAGTATTCTGCTGCTAGAACACCTCAACAAGATGGAGTCGTAGAAAGGCATAACTGTACCCTTGTGGAAGCTGCACGTACAATGCTGACTTATTCAAAGCTACCTCCGTTCTTGTGGGCCGAAGCCGTGTCAACAGCTTGCTACACGCAGAATCGCTCCATAATTCCATATGATCCCTCTTCATCTACTTCATACCCACATCCATCCACTTCATCCACTAATAGATCTGCAGCTGAATCTACTCCAGAAATACCCTCACATATTATGCCAAACGTCATTCCTTCACCTGAGCACATTGAACCCGAACTGGAACCAGTGGTACCTTCGCTCGAAACCATTGACCATGAATCATCCTCCATTCCCACACTCAGGTTCCATCTCGTTCACCTCTTCCACACGAGACAAAATGGACCCGGAGTCACCCAACCGATCAAATCATTGGTGATGTCTCAACCGGTGTCCAAACCCGAAGGGCGTCTGCTAATGAATGTTTTTTTGCGTTATTCCTTAGTATGATAGAGCCTGCTCGTGTGGATGAAGCCTTGAAAGATCAAAACTGGATTGTTGCAATGCAAGAAGAGCTCAACCAGTTTGAACAGCTTAGAGTATGGCAGTTAGTTCCCAAGCCCAAAGACCGAACAATTATCAGAACAAAGTGGATCTATAAGAACAAATGAGACGAGAACGGTATTGTGATAAGAAACGAAGCCAGACTTGTCGCCAAAGGCTACCGACAACAAGAAGGGATAGATTATGACGAGACCTTCACTCCAGATGGACATCAAGGCAGCCTTTCTTAACGGTGAACTTAACGAAGAGGTGTACATTGAACAACCACAAGGATTTATTGATGCACATAAACCTCACCATGTTTATATGCTAGACAAAGCCCTCTATGGTTTGAAACAAGAACCTCGCGCATGGTATGACAGTCTCTCTAACTTTCTTATCTCTGTTGGTTTCAGCAAAGGTGTGGTGGACACAACATTGTTCACAAAAAGGGAAGGCCCGCACATAATGCTAGTCCAAATATATGTCGACAACATTATATTTGGATCTACTGACAGTAATTTCTGTACGGATTTTTCATCTCTAATGGAGTCCAGGTTTGAGATGAGTATGATGGGGGAAATGAACTTTTTCCTCGGATTACAAGTCAAACAACTTGAAAATGGGATTTTTGTGAACCAGTCGAAATATACTCTTGACATTCTCAAGAAGTATAAGTTAGACTCTTGCACGAGTATCGCAACTCCCATGGCTTCCAACTGTAAGTTAGACTCTGTTCCTTCTGGGAAAAGTGTCGATAATACAACTTACAGAGGGATGATTGGATCCTTACTGTATTTGACTACTAGTAGACCTGATATAATGTTTTCCACGTGTCTTTGTGCTCGTTTTCAGGCCGACCCAAAAGAATCACACCTAACTGCGGTATAACACATTTTTCGTTATCTTAAGGGTACACCCGATCTTGGTCTCTGGTATCTAAAGGGAACCGATTTTGATCTTACTGCCTTTTCAGATGCTCATTTTGCAGGTTGTAGAGTGGATAGAAAGAGCACATCAGGCAGAATAAAGTTCTTGGGAGACAGACCGGTGAGTTGGTCCTCCAAAAAGCAGAATTGTGTTTCAACATCCACAGCTGAAGCTGAGTATGTAGCAGCTGGAAGGTGTTGCTCTCAAGTGCTGTGGATGAGAACACAATTACGTGTTATGGGTTCTCGTTCACCAACATCCCAATCTACAGCGATTCTCGAAGTGCGATTGCTATCTCTTGCAATCCCGTGCAGCACTCTCGAACGAAACATATAGATATCAGGTATCATTTTATTAAAGATCATGTTGAAAAGGGAACAATTGAATTATATTTTGTAGGCACGGAATATCAACTAGCTTATATTTTTACTAAAGCTTTAGACGAACCTCGTTTTAAGTTTTTAGTATCCCATATCGACATGTTGAATCCACCTTCTAGTAAAATATCAGACATTGTCTAAAATAATTCTATTTCAAACATTCTTGTTTGAAATTCCTTTATTTTAGAAAATATCTGTTATTTAAATTTAAGTGGCGTCTCAAAAAATTAAATTTCAATACTTCTTTATCTATGTACATCTTTAATAATTAATGATTCTGACAAACTTCTATATGAATTGTTCATCACTGAGTGAGACGCAAATTTATCCAGGTTTTTCTCTATCTTAAAAGTTTTAAAAGGTTCAAGAGCTTTATCTAAAAAAGAAAAGAAAAAGGATAGGTGTTTATTTGAGGGGGAGTATAATTAGGATGTTAGTTTATATATTTTATTGTTTTTAATGTCTCTGTAACTTTATGTTTTAGGTTGCTTAATTTTTTAAATTTTAGGTTTAATATAATATGTCAGAAAAATCACAAAAAGATTTTATGTGTTTTAAATATTTCAAAAATCCAAAAATATTTTTATTTATGTTACTTTATTTTCTATTTTTCTTTTGTCTCAATTAATTCTATAAAGAAAATCTCAAAAATATTTTCCTTAATTATTTTGTTTTTCAAAGAAAAATCTGAAAAATTCAAAAAGATTTTTAATTGTGCTTATTAGTTTTATTTTTGGTCCATTTTTATATTTGTGTTTAGCCCAATATGAAGTATTATTTTTTAACCGATCGGCCCTTCCTTGTTTAAAAACGCGCGGACCCCCCCCCTTTTCAAACCGACCCGACCCGCGAATTTAAATACGCGGGTCATTGGGTGCCTTCTCCCCTACGCTTTATTCTTCTTCTCCTCTTTCTCTCTGAAAAACCGGCGACAACCACCACCGCCAAACCTCCATTTCTGGCCATTCAAGCTCTTCTATCCACCATTTTCCCTTATTTTTCTTGCTGTTTCACCGATCTGCACTATCAGGTAACTTCTTTTTAACTTTATTTCAGTAAATAACATCCTTTACAGTGTTTTTAATTATCGAAATTTTCTTTGGTTTTTCATTCGGTTTTTACCTATTTTGGGTCCTTTAATCTGTTATTTATTGCTTAGTGTAGTTAAATAAAGTGTTCATTGCATGTTTTTACATTAGGATCTGCATTTTCATGCATTTTTATACATTTTATTAACTGTTCACGTTGCATGTGCATGATCTTTATCTGCTGAAAATATTCTAAGTGTTGAATTCAGACCATCCGAAGTTCGGACCATCCGAAGTTCGGACCATCCGGACTTCGGATGAACTTAGAAAATTTTCAAATATTTCAACTGTGCATCCAAATTCGGTCCACTGTTCCTCTGAATTCGGACCACTATGCATCCGAATTCGGTTCATATCAGAATTGTTAAATTTTCATTTATTTTTCGAAGTTTTTCCATTTTAATCACTGTGCATCCGAATTCGGTTCCAATCCGAATTCGGTCCCCATCCGAATTCTGCTTCCATCCGAATTGGTCCCCTCCCATACTTTTTCATGCATTCTCATCCGGATTTCGGACTGAACCGAATTCGGATCACTGTCCATCCGAATTTCGGCGCATCCGAAATTCAACTCTTAGCAATTTTTTTTTCAATTTTTCCATTTTTGCATTTTCATCTAAAATTAAAAACCCAAAAATATTTCAAGTCCTTTGCACCATTGGTTAGAGTTAGGATCAGTGTTTGAGTGAAAATGTCTGTTCTAACATTGGTTTCTTAACGATTGACTTTGTACTTTATTTAGTAGAGTTCACATTCTACTGATAAATACCCGATGCTTTAAACAGAACAGACAGATTCTATTTCACACTTATCCCAGACTTACTATCAATGCTTTATTCTATTAAGTCTTCTATTCTAACTCTGATGCATTTCCACATGACTCATGGAACCCACAGTATTTCTAACCATTCCCCATTCACCCATTCCAAACCATAATGCCCAACTCCCCGAGGAATCCATTCTGCCTCAATCACAATTTGTCGAGTTTGCCGCCCACAACTGGCAACTTGATGTTTCCACCCTTCACCGTGAAGCCGAGGATATCTCATTTGATATTCTCAAAGGCCACCCACTTTTCTACTACCTATCCACCGCCATATCTGTACCTCAAATTTACCTCCAACAATTCTGGCATCATCTCACATTCGTGTCTGATGCTGAACCCTACTTCACCTCTACCATCGACTGCGTTCCAGTCAAAATCACACAAGCAGCCATCCGCCACATTCTCCGCCTCCCAGCTGAAGCCTTCTCTCTTACAAGACTTGCCTTTGTCCCAATCCCTTCTCTACTGGAAACCCTGGACGAAATCAAGGCTCTTGGATATGATGGCCCTCTCACAAAACCATCTGAATTCCGAATGAAGAACCTTCAAGCTCATTGGAGGGTTCTCTTCGACATCATCAACAAATGTTTTCCCAAGAAACATTCTAGTCATGATTCTGCGTCCATTCAAGTCCTTTCAATGTTTGCAGCTTTTGCATATGACCGTCACTACGATTACGCTGCATTTATTTTTGACGAATTAAAAAGAGCCATTCTAGAGAGAAGAACCAAGCGAGGGCGTAAATACATACCTCTTCAGAGGTTTCTTGAGCTGATAATACAGTACGCTATGGATAATGATGATGACATCCACGAACGACCAGAGGCTGATGTATATATGACAGCTGCTCTTCAAAGATTAAACCTTCCAAAGGGAAATCCCAGCGTTCTGGTGATGACTTTTCCTCTATCTTTGTTACAACAAGCAGTACAAACAGAAAGGGTAAGGGAAAATCTGAGGGTTTTTTATCCGGATGAGGCTCAGTCAGAACGACTGAGCCTAACCAATCCGAAGGTGAGGCTCGAGTGAGTGACTCCAAGGGAGAAGAGGTGGATGCACAACAATAAAGGACTCCCAGGAGTGCAGCGAAGAACGACTAGACGCTCTAAACCCGCGGCCAACCAAAAAAATTGCACATTCTGTAGAGCTGGAACAATTTGTAAGACCGGCTCTGTGCAAGGCAACATTTCATTAGGCACAATAAAAGTAAACATACGAAGATAACTAAAAATGATATTACTAAAAACAACCATGCAACCAACAAGAAAGTAAAGGTGCAAAATTAAAAAAAATTTGTTCAAGCCCTATAATCGGCTAACAAAAGTATAAAATGCAAGTAAAGCGTGCAGTCAATCATCAAAAAGGATGGGGAATAAACTGCGATCCTCAATCATTGGTCCAGCGGAGGCTGATGGTACAGATATCCTGGCGGGTACTGCGGAGTCTGTTGATAATCAAAGGGGTGGGGGAACTGGGATGGATCCTGAGAGCTCGAACCTTCACCTGGCTGGCGCTGTGGAGGATAATAGCTAAACAGTCTTTCAAAATTACTAAAGACTGTTTGCATATCTGTGCGGTACTCCATCCGATGGTCCTCAAAATTCGTCGTTAAGACGTCCAGTCGGTTCTCTAAACCAGCCAACCAAGGCTCCCAGTTCGTATGAGTGGGCTGCACATAGTCGTCGTCGTCTTCGTCCTCCTCTCCACTGCTAGAATCCCTCACAGCTTGGGGCTCGGGCCCGGGCATCCGGACATCATCCGGAGGTAGCATGCCGAGTAGATGAATCCTCCCATAAACAGTGGGATTCGTGATCACGTTCATTTTGGTAAAAAATCTTTGTGAACACACTTTCATCGGCGCTGCTTCATGTAACATCTGAACATTGCCCGGCGTCAATAACCCGTATGAGCGAGCTAATCTCGTGATAAACCGCCCTCCACAAATCGGGCTGCTCTCGTATCGCCCTGAAGCTGTCAGAAAATACTGCGCCATGTGATAAGGTAAAGAAGAATGGATATTAGGCGTCAATATACAATATAAGAGGAATAAATCAGTAGTGGAAACTCTCTCTTGGCCGTCTTTCCGGCTGGTGACAGACATGGTAATGCAACGATGGATTATGCGATGGAGCGGGTTCCTGATTCTTGATGCTCTAGCAAGACGCGGATTGTACGGACCGTTGGCTATCGAACTCCAAAATAATTCGCGATTATATTCCGGCGGTTGCCTCATCAATCCCGCAGTAAGATAGCTTCGAAAACTTTGGTCCGTAGGATCCACATCCGGATACAACCCCAATCGCATCCCAAACTCCATCAGAGATATCTGTCTGCTAACTCCACCCATGCGAAAACGTACCGCGTTCTCCGCAAAAACATCATACCCAAGGTTCATGAAGCCATACGATGAATAGAATTCCAATATCAGTTCTGGGTAAATCGGCTCCTGAACGCTAAGCAAGCGCACCCATGCTCGGGATACGAAATTTCCATAGGAAACTTCCAACATATCTTGGAGTCTTGACGCGATGTCTAACTCACCATGTCCCACTTCGATTGTTGATAAGAATTCCCAACTCACGACTCTTTCCGACGCAATTGCGCGTGTTAACAGGGCAGCCAGTCTTGCGCGATAAGCCTCCCGAAGATGCAAGGCTATCCCGGAAAACGCAAAATACGGGTGGTCCCGGCTGACATCCAGAACCTGCGGTAACTTGGGAAGCTCATTTTCGGAGCTTTCTTCTATGACACGTCGGCGTCTAGAAGAAGATGCTTGGCCGGCACCCCGTCTTGTACGTGGAGGCATCCTAGAAAGCCACAAAGATATAACAATTAAACCAACGAAATCCAACCAAAACGATTAATATAAAAGAAGATCAAGTATGTATCCCCACACTTATTCAAGTAAGTTTCACAGAATATTCCCGAGCTTAGCCGAACAAATAACCCAATCAAAAATTATTTATGAAGTTAAAGCACCATTGACTTCCCACACTTAAGAATTCACCATTGAATCATTAAACCATGACAATTCACACCCACAAAATCTCATGTTATGAATTAAAGCTCTCGACTATCTAACCACATCTCACTTTTCAATATCTCTACATCATATATGCAATCATGCTTAAATCCGACTAACTAAACTATAAACAAAACTAACTAATTAAAACATGAATGACTGCAAAGAGTTAAGACATAACGACAAAACGAAAGCCTAAAAACGACAAATTGAACATCACATTTACAACAAAAAGACAACACACGTGCACAATCTAAATACCTTTTTAAACTAAAACTTTAAAAAGTAACATGCAATTTACAACCTACGTCCTAAAACACAAAGCAAATTTGCAATAGCAACTAACATCATGAAACAAAAACAAGGAATTTTAAGCATTTCAACGAAACAAAAACTTATACATAATCAAATTAGCAAATATATATATATATATATATATATATATATATATATATATATATATATATATATATATATATATATATATATATATATATATATATATATATAAATCCTAAACTATAACTAAGATAACACAATAATATAAAATAAAATAAAAAATCGGATTTAAGCATGAATCCATGAGTAAGACAGAAGAATTATGAGATTTTAGACGTTTATACCTTGATTCTTTGAGAGGACTAGAAGAAAGATGAAGAAATCCTAAAACTCACGGAAGATGGTGGCGGCCAACGGCGGTTGGTGGCCGGAGACGAGAGATTTCGCGAGAAAAACGCCCCAAAAGTGTAGAAAACAAACACTAGATGAACGTGGAATGAAAATGTGGTGATTTGGTGGTAAAAGAGATGAAAAACGGCGAGAATGGTGGTGGTTTTCGTGCTTCAACCGAGAGCAAAGTATTTGGTTTTGTGGGTGGAGAAGAAAAGGAAACTAGGGTTTTTGTCACTGTCCGCGAGAGGGCACGGCGTGCCTAAGGCAAGCGCACGGCGTGCCTATGCCTTTTCAGATTCTCGAAATTCAAAAACTCAAATGTGTACGGGTTTGACCAAATAGGCACGGCGTGCCTAGGGGGAACGCACGGCGTGCGCCTATCTGGTGTGCTGATACAAGGCTCTCGGGTTTGGAGTTAGGGAAGGCGTGTCAAAGCAGGGCACGACGTGCGTAAAGAGAGGGCACGGCGTGCCTGGGTCTGATGGGTTATTTTGAAACTCTCGGGTTGGAGGCGTGCCAAGTTTGTCATGGTGTGCCTAGAGTGCACGGCGTGCCCTTACATAAGCACGGTGTGCTTATCTATTTTCAGCCAAAAACTCAACAGTTTTCATTTCGAAGCTACGGGAATAAATTTGGATGATCGGGATTGAACTAAAACACGAAAGCAACTTACGAAATGCACAAAAACAAATAAGTAACATCAATCGACACTAATTACTTCCAAAACACAAAAGAAAACCGCAAAAATAGCAAAAATTAAAACGTAAAAATTGAGAATGAACATGCTTATTTATTTTCGAGTCATAAGCTCGACTCGGCCTCGCAATTAGTTTAAAACAGGGAGCAACTCGAGGACTTCGACTTCCTCAACAAACGATTCCGACTTGAAATATCTTTTCACACGTTGACCGTTGACCTTAAACGTGTTGTCGTCTTTTGGATTGGTCAACTCAAAAGTGCCGTATGGGAAGATATTTTTGACCACATAAGGGCCGGACCATCGAGATCTAAGCTTTCTTGGAAAAAGCTTCAATCTTGAATTAAACACAAGGACTCGGTCACCCACACGGATGTCAGAACGATCTTTTAAACGAGCATCATGCCATTTCTTGGTCTTCTCTTTATAAATACAAGAATTATCATACGCTTGGAGCCGTAGCTCCTCTAATTCTTGTAATTGAGCCTTTCTACGATCACCGACAAGAGAAAGATCAAGATTACACGTTTTAAGGGCCCAAAAAGCCTTATGCTCGACTTCAACCGGCAAGTGGCAAGCCTTGCCGTACACCAAACGAAATGGAGTGGTACCAATGGGCATTTTAATTGCGGTTTGAAACGCCCATAATGCATCATCTAATTTGTCCGACCACTCCTTTCGATTATTTCCAACGGTTTTTTCCAAAATACGCTTCAAACCGCGATTAGTGATCTCGACTTGGCCACTAGATTGAGGGTGGTAAGCGGTGACAACTCGATGAGTTACCCCATATCTAGCCAAGGCTTTTTCCATTTGGGCATTACAAAAATGTGTGCCACGATCACTAATCAGAGCCTTCGGGATTCCGAAGCGCGAGAACAACTTCTTCAGAAATTTAAGTACAACTCGCGCGTCATTCGTGGGTAAGGCTTGAGCCTCGGCCCACTTGGACACATAATCAACCGCGACGAGAATTTACTTATTGCCACGGGAAGGTGGGAATGGTCCCATGAAATCTATCCCCCAAATGTCAAACACTTCACAGACTTGGATGAAATTTTGTGGCATTTCATCCCGCTTGGAGATAGATCCCGTGCGTTGGCATTGATCACAAGATTGAACTGTTGCTTGGGCATCTTTATAGATTGAGGGCCAATAGAATCCCGAATCACACACCCTTTTGGCGGTGTAGCTCGGACCGAGATGCCCACCAGTTGGGCCAATGTGGCAATGGTTCATAATATTTTTACATTCATTCCCGAAAACACATATACGAATCACTTGATCTGCCCCTATTCGGAAAAGATAGGGGTCTTCCCACAGATAGTACTTGAGATCGGAGAAGAACTTCTTCTTTTGTTGGTATGACATTCCTTTTACAAGAATGCCACAAGCAAGGTAGTTGGCAAAGTCGGCAAACCACGGTGTTTCGGGTTCACCATCAACCTTTAGAAGAAGTTCATCAGGAAAGTTATCGTTGATGTCACGCTCATTCAGTTGTTCAAGATGAGGGTTGTCAAGACGTGACAAGTGATCCGCGGCGAGATTTTCGGCACCTCGCTTATCTCGTATTTCAATATCAAACTCTTGCAAAAGCAAAATCCACCGAATGAGACGGGGCTTTGCATCTTGCTTTGAGAAAAGGAAGCGAATGGCGGAATGGTCGGTGTAAACAACCGTTTTGGAAAGCACGAGATAGGACCGAAACTTATCGAAAGCAAAGACAACGGCGAGAAGTTCTTTCTCGGTAGCGGTGTAATTTTCTTGTGCGTCCGTTAATGTCTTGCTTGCATAATAAATCGGTTGGAAATGATTATTGATTCTTTGGCCCA
This sequence comes from Centrapalus pauciflorus, assembly GCA_020465985.1. NCBI lineage: Eukaryota > Viridiplantae > Streptophyta > Magnoliopsida > Asterales > Asteraceae > Centrapalus > Centrapalus pauciflorus. The sequence goes on along the minus strand of JAANYP010000811.1, from coordinate 460,887 downwards.
AAACGGCCCCAACCGCGAAATCACTCGCGTCACACATGAGCTCGAACGGAATCGACCAATCCGGAGCAATCATTATGGGTGCATTCGTGAGCTTCTCTTTGACGATATTAAAAGACTTCAATCATTCATCGGAGAAAACAAACGGGGTATCTTTCACCAATAGTTGGGTCATGGGTCTCGTGATTTTGGAAAAATCTTTAATGAAGCGGCGATAAAAACCCGCATGACCCAAGAAGCTTCTTATGCCTTTGACATTGGATGGGGGAGGTAGCTTAGAGATAGTGTCAATCTTTGCCTAATCTACCTCAATCCCGGCATCCGAGATTTTATGCCCCAAAACGATTCCCTCTCTCACCATGAAGTGACATTTTTCCCAATTGAGGACCAAGTTAGATTCCTCACATCGGGTGAGCATTCTCTCAAGATTTTCAAGACATGAATCGAAGGAGTTTCTGTAGACGGAGAAATCGTCCATAAACACTTCCATACTCCCTTCAATCATGTCATGGAAAATGGCCATCATACACCGTTGAAAGGTCGCGGGTGCATTGTATAGGCCGAAAGGCATTATTCTATACGCAAACGTGCCGAAGGGGCACGTGAAAGTTGTTTTTTCTTGGTCCTCCGGATGGATAGGAATTTGAAAATAACCGGAGAAACCGTCAAGGAAACAGAAGAATTGGTTGCCCGCCAAGCGTTCTAACATTTGGTCCATGAAGGGAAGGGGAAAATGATCTTTGCGTGTAGCATCGTTTAATTTTTGATAATCAATGCAAACACGCCATCCTGTGACCGTTTGTGTCGGGATGATCTCATTTTTCTCGTTATGCACAATGCTCATACCTCCTTTTTTTGGTACAACCTGAACGGGGCTAACCCATGGACTATAGGAGATTGGGTAGATCAAGCCGGCATCAAGTAGCTTACTTACCTCCTTTTTCACCACTTCTTTCATGTTACCTTCTTTGTCGTTGGACAACCGATTTAAAATCATCTTCCATAAGAATTTTATGTGTGCAGTAGGAAGGACTTATACCCTTAATGTCGGAAGTTTTCCAAGCTATTGCTCCTCTGTGAGCACGAAGAAGAGTGAGGAGTCTTTCTTTTTGGTCACCCGTTAGACTTGACGAAATGATTACGGGTAATTGGGACTCCTCATGCAAGAATGCATACTCAAGATGATTGGGGAGCTCTTTAAGCTCAAGAGATGGAGGTTCCTCAATTGAGGATTTGACACAGAAAGGATTTTTATCAATCGAGAATACGCTCTTTGAGCCCTTTGAAATGAATGAATGCATATCGAAATCAAACTCACTATCAAATGCATGTACATGGTAACACATATCATCCGATGTAGACGGATATTGCATAGCTTTATCAATTGAAAAAGTTACCGATTCTTCACCAACTTTCAAAGTGAGTTTCTTATCATACACATCAATCATAGCACGTGAAGTGGCCAAAAATGGCCTCCCTAATATAAGAGGTACACGACTATCCTCATCCATATCAAGTATCACAAAATCCACGGGGAACACAAATTTATCTACTTTGACAAGAACATTTTCCACAATTCCCCTCGGATACTTGAGTGATCGATCGGCCAATTGGATACTCATGCGTGTCGGTTGCGGATCTCCCAAATTAAGTTTTGCATACAAAGAGGTGGGCATTAAATTGATGCTTGCCCCGAGATCCGCAAGTGCATTCGTGATGACTAAGCTACCAATACGACAAGGGATAGTAAAACTCCCTGGATCAGTAATCTTCTCCGGTAGCTTGTTTTACAGCAAAGCGGAACATCCTTCATTCATCAGCACAGATGAAGCATCCTCAAACTTTCCGTTTGTTGGTGATGATCTCCTTGAGAAATTTAGCATATGTGGGCATCTGCGAGATAACATCAATAAACGGTAAGTTGATATGCAACTGTTTAAAGAGCTCTAAAAATTTACCAAAATGAGCATCCTCTTTCTCCTTTTTCAATCTGCTTGGATAAGGGACTCGCGGTTTCATGACCGGCGTGGAAGGAGGTGGGACGTGCATGGTACTTTGAGGGCTTGAGTGTTGCGCCTCGTCTGTCCTTTCCTCCCTTTCTTTTTCAACCTGCACATCATCAACAACCACATTATTCGAAACCGATTTGGAAATGGGATCTAGAGTTTTACCACTTCGAAGATGAATAGCCTTGGCTTCCTCCTTGGGATTTGTTTCCGTATTTGATGGAAGTGTCCCTTTACCGCGGTCAATCAATAATTGAGCAATTTGCCCCATTTGCTTCTCAAGATTTTGGATCGATGCTTGTTGACCTCTCACAATATCCTCAAGGGTAGGCATGGCTTCGGTGGATGGGGTGGTGGTATTTGTGGCTTGGTGTGGTTGTTGTGTTGCATTAGTTGCGTGGTTTGGTTGACGAGATTGATATTGAGCGGTGTTTGGATGACGAGGTTGGTATGAGTTGTTTCTTTGGTTTGGGTTGGAAGAACTAGCCCCCTCAAATCCCGGTGGTACCGCCGGAGCTTGGTCATTTGGTTGACGCCATCGGAAATTTGGATGATTCCGATTGTCAACATTGGGATTGTAGTATTGTTGAGGTGGTGGTTGAAAAGCTATCTTCCCTCTTGGGTTGTCATATCGATCACCATAAGAATACAAAACATCTTCTTCTAGTGTTTCCTCTGCATCATCATTGCCACGATCTCTTGCCGTGTGTGGTCCTCCACAAAGTTGACAAACTTCTTGAATAGACTTAATAGTGGATTGTCTATTGAGAAGTGTCATCCTTTTGGTACATTCATTTGCGGTGTGAGGACCGTCACACAACTGGCACACCTGATTTGCTGTTCTTGGATTTTGTAGTTGGACAATTTGTTTGCCCATCCTAGCAATCTCGTCCTTCAGTGAACTTACCTCATCCACTTGCTTCAAAGCACCACGTACGATTCTATGTCTTGAAGAGTGCCACTCATGAGTGTTAGTGGTCGCGGTTTCAATTGCTTTGTAAGCATCGGAAGGCTTCTTGTCCATCACACATCCACCGGCGTTCAAATCCAATATTTGCCTTGTCGAAATTAGGAGTCCGGTGTAGAATGTGTGTACTTGATTGTAGGTGTCCAACCCGTGGTGTGGACACTTTCTCAGAAGACCCTTGTACCTTTCCCACGCTTCGTATAAAGACTCCTCGCTTTCCTGTAAAAAATTACTGATATCATTTTTCAAACGAGCAGTTTTAGAGGGAGGGAAGTACCGCATTAGGAACCAGTCTACAAGTTCCTCCCAACATGTGATCGACTGTGGCGCAAGCGATTCAAACCACGTTTGAGCGGCTCCCCTTAACGTATAAGGGAATAAACGAAGGTACAAGGCTTCATCGGGCATTTCCCGAATCTTTATCATGTCACAAACGTCCAAGAACCGAGTTAAATGCGCGTTTGGATCATCGGAGTCAAGACCATCAAAGGGGCACATTTGACTCAAGTACTGAAGATAATGAGTTTTGATCTCATAGTGCGCCGCTTGAACAGGACGACGTATGATTGCTGATCCCGACCCGATGTTGGTCGCCTTGGAGCGTTCTCTCATAGTGCGATTATCCTCCTCCGCCATTTTGGCTTCGACTTTTGGTTCGGTTTTGGGTCCCGAAACCTCAAGATCTTCGACTATGATTGGAGAAGTATTGGTAGGTGTTGATGGAGATCCTTGCTCAAGCACACTTTCACCTTCCTTTTGTTTGTTTTTCCTTCTTAACAATCTCTCCGGATCGGTTAATGGTTCGGCCAAATCCGAGAGAAGATTTCGGCTCATAAACTCTTATAAAACAAAAGAGAGGCAACGTGTGATCTCAAACAAGAAAGTAACGAAATAAATAAAAAACAATGGATTTAACTTTCGGGGATGAATCCCCGGAAGGATCGCTAATATAGAAACGTTCAACCGTTCACAAAATCACCGTTATTGTCCCCGGCAACGGCGCCAAAAACTTGATGTACCGCTAGCACACCTTAATTTTAATTATGTAATGGATATAAATATACTAAAACTATCGACAATTAGGCAAGTATCACCTATCGTTTGCTAATATAGTATAAGTAAGTCCAGGTATCGAACACAGGGACAAAATGGTGTAATGATGATAATAGGTTGTCGGTTAATAATTAGCTAATATCGTCATGTGTTTGCAAAAATAAGAAACATGTAAAAAGTATAAAATCACGAGCGCAAATCCACACAAGTACGTGATATACACACTTAGAAAGAAAGGTTTTAAGATTGCAATTTGATAAGGGTAATCAAATGGGAATGCTTCCCCCTAAACATTGGATGAATAACAATGAACACTCTTGGAATGAATAACGCTTGAATTTAAGAAAATAAATCATTAAGATCACTCAACAATGGTTTAAAAATCTTAAATCCAACCTTTTACGTAAAGTAACAAAGATCACTCTAATGAATACTTTGACATAAAATCATATGCAATAATGATGATGAAATTACAAGATCACTCAAACTAAAATCATCATCCCAATATTAACTCTAAGAAAATATAGAGATCACTCAACTATATTTTCTTAAATTAATAAAGCAAACTAAATACTCACAATCATGTTTTTGTTATGAAATATTGTTTATCAACTCACGTATCAAAACATTCGTTTATATTAAGATTCACACCAAAATACAACCATATTTATAATCATAGTTAAACACTTAAATAATCCACCGTTTTTACTCTCACGAGCTTAAAAGATCAAACAAAGTAACAAAATCACTCTATTCGAAATAAATATATGCAAACCCGATTCACATCTAGGAACACAAATATTCGTGGCAAATCATTCAAGTGTTAAACTAACGACTACAAACATTCTTTCAAAACAAGAACATAAATATATTCATTCCAACAAAAAGATATAAAATCATCCAATGTTTAGGGTTCTACAAATCCAAATGATTACAATAAACAACTACTCCATATATATAGAAATGCAAAACATATACATCATATATAAAGAAAAACTAAACATAACCAAAAGATTTAGAAATGTTAGAACTCCCATAACAATGATAATCGATGTTGTGTTGTTGAAACCTTCAACGTTGCACTCAAAAATGCCTCCAAACCGACTTTCTAGCCTTCCAAATAGTGTAAAAATCGTTGTTTTGTGTGAAGGAAACGAGCATGATGATTAAATGTTGCTGAAAACGCCCTATTTATAGACTTGGAAGGGCACGCCGTGCCTAAAAGTAGGCACGCCGTGCCTCTTGTGTGTCACCTCCTTATTGGCTCTGGAAATGCAGGGAATGTTCGTGTGTCAGGCAGGGCACGCCGTGCCTAAAAGTAGGCACGCCGTGCCCTCCACTTTTCAGCTGATAGTCTTCCTGGCATGCCTAATCAGGCATGGTGTGCCTTTGAGGGCACGCCGTGCTATTTTGAGGGCACGCCGTGCCTTACCCTTTTCAGCCAAAAATCTTGATTTTCTTCCAACAAACCCTACAAATATTGATTTAACATAAATAACACTTGGAGGAACAAAATTCAACGTTTTCCCTCAATAAATACTCTAAAAACAACAGATATCGCCCGGATAATGTATATAGTTATGGTAATATCAGTGAGCAGGAGGTGTTTGAGGCGCGGGAGGGAGTAGTCGGTGAGGAGGCAGAGGTGGCCAATTCTGAACGGACCGTCTCTGTCTTGAGAGGGCAAGAGGTAACATCTGAGCCCCGTAAGCCGGACAACCCCGCATAAGATCATCAATTCAATGGTCGAAACAACCCCACCACTTAATATCCTCTCAAAAGGATATTACTTCATTCCACGGGGACATAGCACACAATCCATCACCCTCTCACTCGGAGAGTCGTGGTATTGAAATCGGTCACACGTCGCCCCCAGTGACCATCCTTCATTCGACCACAGCTCACTCCTCACCCCCACACACTCAGTACGAAGCCTTCGTGGTGTCCACCGATGAACGAGCTGCCTTCGTGGTAGCTCCAGAAACTTTCAGATCTGCGCATCCCGAAGTGGAGCCAGAAGTGACGGAAGGAAGACCTGGTGTTGCATCACAAATGCCATCAACATCAGGCCATCCCGAGATTAATCTCGAGATGCTAACAGCAGCTCTGTGTCCTGCTGGTGTTGTCACCTGGGCTGACCTATACGCCCAGAAGGAGGCTGCCGAAGAGAGACATATCGCCCTTCTTTCACTCATTAAGGGTAAGGGTGTTGCATCTGAGGATTTGCCTCCACCAGGAACCCGATCAGTCCAAGCACAGATTTCAGAACTGTCTGACAAGATCGATGAACTTACAATATTAATTCTACAAGTCCAAGAGCAGATCAACTCCCGTATGGACCGTCTTGAGTCTACAGTGATAGAGCTTCAATGCCTTCCTCAGGCTGAATCTCAGAAAAGAAAACATGACAATCAGGACGACCCCGATCGCCATGAGGGGGAGAAGAGACAAAAATTTCAGTCTGAGGACCCGATAATGATTGTAGGCGGAGCCGAATCAGAGGGAGCAAATATACAAGAGTCTAGGGAACAGAGTTATGGGGCTCAAGAGTTGATAGAAGACGAGCCTATGGTTGAAGGCCCGGCTCCGTTGGATCCAATGTCAGCGATGGTGGAGTACGATCCTATATTTGAAAATGTTGAAATCATATTGGTGTCTGATTCAGACTCAATATTGATGAAGACTATCCTCGACTCACTCTAAAGCCTGAACCCGAGTCGCCACAAAAATCCTCCTCATCCTTCGAATTCCTAAACTCCCCGCCCCATGAGCCACAACAAGAGATAATATCATCTATCCAAGCTCCCTCCCCTACTCTCGAAGAATCCCCATTGATCCAGAGCCCTCGCAAAGTCCAAAGTCCTCCCGAAGTCCAAACTATACCCCAACCTGAAGCCCAGGAACCAGAGCCCTAAGGCACTAGAGTTGTAGATTCTTTTGATGATACACCTGAAGGACCTGGTATCCACGACGAAAGTGATTTAAATTGGGTAAGTTGATATACAAAAGGTGGGGTACACTCTTTTCTAGAGGAACTAAACGAAGAAATTATAAGGGGGCAAAATTTTAAACTACTTGAAGCCCAGCAGGCCGAAATAAAAGAACCCCCTGTTCAAGGTCTAAAAGAGTTTTTGAAGAAGTTTCCCGCCGAACAGTTCCAGAATCTGTTTTCGGAAGAAAGGTTTAAGATGGTATTCAGGAAGAAGCCTGGGTCATTCAGTAGGAGGTTATTGATGGAGCTTACAAATGTTTCAAAAGCTGAGCAGGCTGAGTATAACCAGATGATGCTCTTGGAGAAAACACCAAGGGACAAATATTGGTCAAAGTCAAAGATTAAAAAGCTTGTCAGTATCCATATGTGCAAGAGAGCTCGAGTGTTCTATCCTACGTTTGAGGTTCTCAGACAAGATAGAACAGTACAAGAATTGCATGAGTGTGATCTAGAATACGTAAATGTGGACGACGTTGAGTTTTTGCATGAAAAATTGTAACACATAATCAAGAAACGTCTGACTCACATGACAGCAGTCGCCGCCCTTACTAGAAGCATGAACCGCCGCTCCATTGTCATGTGCTTAAGGGACTTTCAAATGGAAATTGAGAGTGCGCTGGTAAAATTCTGTCTGAAAGCTTCTGAGCAAGACATATTCCTATTAGACAATAACCCGGCTTACAAAGTTTTACTGAGAGGGCAGCCGTGAGTTCTATTTTTGAACCAAAACGAACGAAAATGGTTTATGCGCTTTGAGGACTTACCTTGTTACTCCAATGGAACTATCAGATTAGTCAGAGCCGAACTCACCAAAAGAATACAAGAATTTGATGCTCAGACAAATCCTGAACTTAGACGCCAACCCAAGGAGATTTAAGAGATCCTCAGCGGCATAGAATATCTAAACGAGAGGCTACATCTCAGGCAAGTGACTAGACGGTTCGACGTCGTCCTTGGCCTCCGAGAATCTACAGATCATGCCCGAGTTCCTCCACAATGATCGAAAAGGAGGAGATTGTTAGATATTTAATTTCAATCTTGTGGCTTTCTTTTGTAATAAATATTATTAATGTATTTCCTTGTAATTTATTTCTAGACTTTGTTTTGGTTGTTTCTTTAGTTTACAAGTTGAGGGGCTATCTTGTAATTCTTAGTAAGTTACTTTTATTCTCCATGTAAAAGATGTCCTAGGGTTTTGGGTCACAATCAATACACACGGATATTTCAGCCGCCGATTTTCTCTTTGTTTTTCTTTCATCATCATTCTGCAATCATTGAGATTCATATTTCTGTTTGCATGAATATTGTGATAAATAAAATATACGAGTGCTGATATATACAGGAAATCTATATTAACAGCACTGGAACCCATAACAGAGAAAATTTTTCAATGCTCAAGTAAGGCAATACATTTGGGATGAGCCTGATCTAGTTAAAATAGGAGCAGAGCAAATAATAAGACGATGTGTCCCTAACTCTGAACAAAAGATATTCTTAAACACTGCCATCCATATGCATGCGGTGGCCATTTCAGCGTAAAGAAAACTGGCCACCGGGTACTGCAGTGTGGGTTTTTCTGGCCCACAATATTTAAGGATGTCTACGAATGTGTTAAGAGATGTACAAGATGCCAGCAAACTGGTGGCATCACAAAAAGAGATGAAATGCCTATTACCCCGATATTAATTGTCGAAATATTTGATGTATGGGGCATTGATTTTATGGGACCCTTCCCTAAATCATTTGGATATGAATACATTTTAGTTGCAGTAGATTATGTTTCCAAATGGGTGGAAGCAAAAGCTACACGCGCTAATGATAATCAGGTTGTGTGAAAATTTGTTAAAAGAAATATTTTCACACGACACGGTATTCCAAGGGCTATCATCAGTGACGGAGGGTCACATTTTAATAATCAGCATTTTGCTAAACTCCTTAAACAGTATGGAGTTAACCATAGAATAGCAACGCCTTATCATCCGCAAACAAGCAGACTAGTCGAGATAATAGAGAGATTAAGAGAATTCTCGAGAAAACTGTCAGACCTGATCGTAAAGATTCGTCACAAAAATTAGAGGATCTCTCTGTGGGCGTACAGAACCGCATTTAAAACACCAATCAGTGTGTCCCCATACAGGATTGTTAATGGTAAGCTTTGCCACCTTCCAGTGGAATTAGAACAGTGAGCTCTATGGGCAATCAAAAACACAAATTTTAATTTACATGATGCCGATGTTGATAGGAAATTCCAATTAATTGAACTGGAAGAAATTCGTAGAGAAGCCTACGAAAGCGCCAGAATTTATAAAGAGAAAACCAAAGTATTCCACGACAGAATGCTTAAAAATAAAATATTTACTAAGGGAAATAAAGTCTGGTTGTTTAACGCAAGACTTAGACTATTTCCCGGTAAATTAAAAAGTAAATGGACAGGTCCATATATTGTAACTAATACCTACCCACACGGGTGAGCCATTTAAAGTAAACGGACATAGACTTCAATTATATGTTCAATGGGCCACCAATGATATGTTAGTTTCTGAACTCATCAGAGTACAAGATCCTAAGGTTAATTAATTAGTTTAGGAGCAGTACACGGTCTGGCTAAACACGTAAAACTTAGCGCTTACTTAGAGGCAACCCAGAGTAGTTTGATTATTTTAAATTTAATTGTTTTTAAGTGTGTTTATTTGCTTATTTTTGTTACTTGTGTGTACCCAATTAAGTTGGAGAGGATTCATCCTCCTGAACTTAATTGCGTTTTGAATTTAGGAAATAAGCCCCACATCAGAAAATAAAATTTTTTAGAGCGCAGCAGAATTATTTTAACTCGATAATACGAGCGTAAGTTGGGGAGAATACCCGTAAAAATTAAAAAATTAAAGAATTAGGTTTTCGAGACCAGTGCACGACCCAGATCACAAATCAAGAGGCCCGGGCGCAGGGGGTTCCCAGGCCTGCGCTGGCCGTGTGGCCCGACGCGCTTAAAATTTTATAAAAACAGTACTGACGTCCCCATAACCCCAAAACCCTAATTCAAGTTCTAGAAACGGCGGATTTCAATTTCTAAGCCTAAAAACCTTCAACAATTCATCTATTTCACGGTAAATTTTCAATCCGACGTTAGTTCTTCTCATTTATTAGCAAGGTATACTCCCTATAACCCCTTTAACTTCATTCTATAGTAAATTTGTATAGATTTATCATGCATTCATGGGTTGAGGTTTTGGGAGTTACATTGTTTTTATTGAAAAAAGGGTTATTAATATTTTCTAATACTCATTTAATTAATATAAAATTATTTTTGCAAAACTTTTGTAAAAATTATAGCTTTTTCCGTATTTATTATATTTTGAAACTTTTTGTCGTAAACGGTTATGTTTTTATTGTTAAATTATTTATTATTAAAGTTCATGCATTTTATAGGGTTAAATTGGGCTCACATTGTTGGTAAGACTTAGGATTAGTTTGTTTATTTTTGAAAAAGGGTGTTTAAATCTTCATGTATCATTTACATAGAAACCCAATATTTTTAATCCTTTGTCATTGCACTATTTTTAGATGTCAACCCAGTTCCACGCAAACGGTAACCATCCTGGAAATTCCTAAAAACCTAGGATGAGAAGCCATGACCCTAGGAACGTCCGCTTTGAGAAATTCCTCAACGCGGAGTTCCCAGAAATTCCCCCGAACACCAATAACGGAAAACCCCCTAGGTTTCTCAAAGAGCGTACCCTAAAAGAGTCTGACTTTGATGATTTTGAGATCATTGAGTCATTTGAGCGTCTGGGATGGGCTAGGGCTGTCATGTGGGAATTACCATATATCCATACTAGTTTAATCCAATAGTGGTTCGCCACGAAGCATATGATTGAGAGGTCTGAGGATCATAATTTCGAACTAGTGGGGATGGTGGGGAACAAAGAGGTGTTAATTTCTAGAGAAAAATTTTATGATGAGTTTTTAATTGACACTAAAACACGTCGTCCTAAGGATTTCTGGACATTGTCTTATACCCAAGGGGATAGATAGCGTAAGGTTAACAAATGGACTAATCAATGGGATCACATGATAGCAACTATTTTTGGAATTCCTATTAGAACTACCCGGACGTACACCGCCTTCAATAGAGGTGATTTGTGCCCATTAGCCAAAGCTATGTGGAAGCTTGTTATCTTTAACATACTTCCGCGTCACCAAGACACCACATACGTGAGACCATAAGAAATTCTCTTAGTGCACACATTAATGACTGGATACCCGACCGTATCTTTAGGATATATTATTATGAAGAATTTGTGGGAATGCCATGTCTTAGGTCAAGGGAAAAATTACCCTCATTGTAGAATGTTGACTGAATTGTTTGTGATAGAAAAGGCTATGTCCGAGGAGTTTCCCATAAGGATCCTTAACCCGAATACCATATGGTTTACAAGGATTACTATGGTAGGGCTAGATTTTTAGCGTACTTAGAAAGGTTTCCAAATTTATTGTCCAAAATCTACCAAAGTGACCCAAATCCCTTTCAAAGCCCCTGAACCTGTACCTGAAGGACAAAATAATAAAGGAAAAGCTAGAATGGAAGTTGATGAAGAAGATCAGAGGCCATGGAAGAGGGTCGAGACCATTAATGTTGTTTGGGATCAAGTGCACAAGCTGAAGGAGATAGTTGGAGACTTAGTGAACACGAACAATGTGCTTCTTTAAGAGATCCAGATGCTCCGGGAAAATCAGAAGAAGAATGATCAATTGTTTTAAACGCACTCGGACTGGCTCACCAATCTACAGATCACTGTTTGCGAGCTAGAAGAGATTGTCGCACCTCCGGCTGAATGTTGATTTTATTATTATTTGTATATTAAGTATGCATGATAAACATTAAGTATGGTTTGATTAACTTCTGATGTGGTTGGTTTGTTGGTTTGGTTATTTACTTTTATTTGGATTATAATGGTAGTTTATTTTTATTTTTAAAGTGTGATGTTTTTATTTTAAGTTAAATATTATAAAAGTTGAATTTTGTTTGTTTATTATTTGCTTGTTTAAATTTTAATTGTTATGAATAAGGAATATGTACCGATTTATCTCTCTATGTTTTTAACCGATGAATTAATTTTTATGTGATGAGGACGGCACAAAAGTCTATATTTGGGATGGTAGATTAGAGCGATAAGATTAATTAATTAATTTAGGCCTCACAAAAAAATTTTAGACTACATTCTATATAAAAAATTAGAGAGATTTACAGCCCCACGTACCAAAAAAGTAAAAAAAAAAAAAATTTAGCAGAGTTGGGCGCAGGCCTGCGCTGGCCCTACGTCCCATTGAGTTTAAATTCCAGAATTGAGCTCACTTTTAATTTCTACAAACCCTAGAAGCTTAGTCTACGGTTGGGTGTGCGGCTCTATTCCAAAAACCATACTTTTGTGCCCAAAATTTGTAAATTTAAGCGTCAAAACACCCACATTTTCATAAATATCAAAGATCTAGGTCAGAAATCACCTATTAGTGGGTAGTTTCATCCATTTTGATGATTTTTGGGTAGAGAAAGTGGTGAAGAAAAAGCTAGATTTGTACCAAGTAAAGCTTCCAATCACCAAGGTTAGTGTTTTTATTAAGTAATTGGAACTTATTTCATACTTTTTGAGCAAAAATGAAATCTTGAGCTTCATGGTAATCCATGAAGTTTTTATGGTGATTTTAACTTTTAAGAGTCAAAGTATGTGAAATTGCATGAATTTGATAATAACCTTGATATATGTTTTTTGAGATATGTGTTAATTTTATAAATTTGTTGATTTGCCATGGTTAATTTCTAGAAATTAATTTGAATTTAAAAAGTTGGTTGCCTAAATGTGCATATATTATAAAAATTATAAAACTTAGGTGATTAACTAAAAATTAATTTTATGTGCTAAATGGTTTTCATTGAAACATGATATACGTTTAGTGCTTCAAATAATGACAAATTATAGACTATATATATGGGATGCAAAATTAGAGTGTAAAAGAGTATACATATAGATGCATCTTTTTAAGTGAGCGTAATTGTGCAAATTGCAATTATAGGTTACATTACTTAATTTATCTCATACATATTGTGGTTGGTTGGCACAAATTGTAGATGTCAAGGAGAACGAGACAAAGGACTCAAAATGTTAATGTTCCAATCGATTGGTCTCCTAACCTCTTATTATCCCAACAACCCGAACACATTAGAACTCACTTATTTTTATATAAGAAATACACAAATAAGGTGTTAGCTAAAAAGAGGGTTAAGAGGAGTGATTTTGAGGATTATGGGATCCCATACGTTTTTGACTATCTGGGGTGAGAAGGTGTGCTTGAGCTGGGCGGCCCCGATATTTATCAGGTCGATGTAGTTGAGTGGATGTCTACCCTACGGAGGGAGACGGGTCGTTCAGCGAGCGACTTTAGGTTGATAGGTACCGTCCATGGTAGGGACGTGGCGATGGATGCGCAAATCCTTCGCCAATTATTCAATATATATACGGGGGTAGGCTATGAAGGGTCTAACCAGCAGGGGTGCGAGTATAGGAATGAGGCCCAGTTGGCCTTCACTGACATGACTTGGTTAGGGGAGTGGACAGAGCAGGTAAGTAGAGTTTTTATTCCATCCATCTTGGAGTCTGAGTCCTCCACTTCCTACAGCCGGAAGGCTTTGTCTTCGAGGTGTAAGGTGCTTCACAAGATTATTGTGAACAACATCTTGCCTCGTGATAGTGACCTGACTAAGATCAGGCATAGGGATATCACGGTCGTACACGCTCTCCTTATGGGTAAGCCCAGATTGTCCTTTGCGTGGACAATTATGAATGATTTATGGGCTATGTATGATACTAGAGAGAGGACGATCATCCCACATGCCTGGTTGATCTCCAAGTTCCTTGAGAGGACAGGTTCACTTTCGCCCGATTCCCTGCTTTTCCCCATTTCGGCGACGTTCGTTACGGCCGCCATGTTCCCTACCTTGATTTTTGGGAAATTGACGAAGGGTTCGAGATATTTGACAAAGAAACAAATGAGTCGTATACCGAAGACTATACTAAGGATGAGAGGAGAGAGAGAGGAGAATGCCTCTAATGAGGCGGGAGTTCGGCACGCTGAGCCGAACCTAGGTGCGTCTACCTCGCGCAGTCGAGGTAACGACGGTTTCGACTTTGACCGCATGATGAGACGGATAGAGGATATAGCAGTGGGTCAGGGTGAGTAACGAGAGGATGTGACTCCAGAGATTAGACAAGATGAATGGGCGTATGACCCATATTTATGATAGGGTCGATCATTTGGCGGGTCGGGTAGATCAGTTGCAGGACGGGCAGAGAGCCCTGGCATCCCAAAATGCCTATTACCAGCACCATGACTGGGCATATTGGTAGGGAGTCCGACATCACGAGGACTCCATATCCGGTATGCCCTATAAGTCTTATGAGGGTTACACGATGCCCGATTACCAGGCCTATAACCCTGCCGTAGATACTTATCAGCGCTATCCGGTGCATGGCAGGCAGGATCTCCCAGATCCGATGCCTCCTAACTTGGTTCCGCCCACTGCACAGTTCACCACCGGCCAGAACCCGTATACCGACTTCTTCAATAGCGTCTTCGGTCCTTCTCCGTCGACTCCTCCATTTGAATGATCGGGTACTATCCTTCCTTATTCTTTACTTTTCTGTCTTTTATTTATTTTACCTTCCTTCCTTAATTCATGAGGCACAAGTAGAAGCTGTTAAGGAGGAAAATATGAAGAAAAAAAATGAAGCATTGCAAGGAATGGATAAATAGTTTAGGGATGAAGGCTAATGTGAATCGATACTTCATGAATAGTGTCTGGTTACCCAGTTTGGTGGAGTAAGAAAGCCGGTTATGGATGACGGACAAAAATTAAGATATGTCGTTCATCCCGGATCCGATAAAATGTATCATGACCTCAAGGAGCTGTTCTGGTGGCCTAACATGAAGGCTGGCGTTGCCACATATGTCAGCAAATGCTTAACATGCTCCAAAGTTAAGGTAAAACATCAGAAACCATCTAGGTTATTGCAGCAACCAGAGATTCCTCAATGGAAGTGGGAACGGATAATCATGGACTTCAGAACGAAACTGTCGAAGACATCCGTGGCTACAATACCATTTGGGTAACAGTCGACTGCCAAACAAAATCCACACATTCTTACCAATCAAAGAGACTGACAAGATGAAAAGCTAGCCCAAATCTACCTCAAGTATGTCATCTCCAGACACGGAGTGCCTGTCTCAATCATTTCAGATAGGGATAGTAGATTTACATCTTGATTTTGGCAATCGTTACAGCAAGCGTTGGGTACAAACTTGGACATGAGTACCACATATCACCCTCAGACCCACGGTCACTCTGAAAGGACCGTTCAAACGTTAGAGGATATGCTAAGGGCGTGTGTGATTGACTTTGGCAAAAGTTGGGACAGACATCTGCCTTTAGTCGAGTTCTCCTACAACAATAGCTATCACTCGAGCATTAACGTTGCTCCATTTGATGCATTATATGGACAAAGGTGTCTATCACCCCTTTGCTGGGCCGAAGTCGGGGATAGTCAAGTCATTGGCCCAGAATATATACTTAAGACCACCAAAAGATAGTACAGATACGGAACCGACTAAAACTTGCCCGCGATTGTCAGAAAAGTTATGAATATGTGAAGAGAAAATTCCTTGAGTTCCAATTAGGAGAAAGGGTACTAATGAAAGTCTCGCCATGGAAGGGTGTGATACGATTTGGGAAACAAGGGAAACTGAACCCTCGTTATATCGGACCATTCAAGATTTACAAAAGAATTGGCTCGGTAGCCTACCGACTCGATCTGCCCCCAGAGCTAAGTAATGTACATAATACCTTACACGTGTCCAACCTAAAGAAATGCTTGTTTGACGAAACACTCATCATACCCGTGGACGAACTGGAGCTAGATGATAAGTTGAACTTCATTGAACAACATGTAGAAATTATGGACCGAGAAGTCAAGAAACTAAACCACAGCCGAATTCTGATAATAAAAGTCAGATGGAACTCTAAGCGAGGTCCTGAGTTTACATGGGAATGCGAAGACCAGATTCACGAAAAATACCTCAGTTATTCTCAAATGCTAATGGTGGAGAATGCGAGGAGCTAATTTCGGGATGAAATTCCCTTAACAGGAAGAGACTGTAACATCCGGCTCAAAATCAGGTTAGCAACTATGACCTAATCAGTATTTATTAGCAAGTTATAACCTAATCAGTGATCATTAACAATTAACCAAGGTGATTAACAAAGTTCATAAGGAAATTCAAGTCAATTAGAAACAATTTCATCGGTGCGATGAATCGACGAATCAACTAATCCTATCGATTTACGATATGATAGATTAATTCAACTAAGTACATAACTAAATTAAGATTAGAGCCACTAATCATGCATTAATACACTTACTTAATATTAATTATGCAAGACTAAAACAATTCATTAAACAAATGCATTCAAAAGTATTTATGAATTTACATAAAAAGGGAAATACAAGAATACATTCTAAATAGTTTTATAAAAAATATAAATATAAAAATACAAGATAAATACATCATAATGGCTGGTCCTCCAGCTAGTACAAACTAGCTTTTGACTTCAATTTTATAATGTAAAACTCCATACACAATCATAATCACATCTTCTCCTTTCATTTCATCCAAGATCTTACTCCACCTTCACATCCTTGCATCTTTTCAAGACCAAACTTTCTCTATAAATAGAGAGATCATTTCTCATTCATCCTCACACCTTTGCAAGAGAAAAACCTCTCATTCTCTCTCAAAAAAAGGGGTCATAGCCACACACACACACAACCAAAGTGGTTTTCTTTCTTTATTCTTTAAGAATTTAAGCTTTTCAAGAGATTCTTTGGTGCAACTAGTTCAAGAACAACTCTTATACTCATTTTAAGTATTCTAACACATCAATGTAAGTAAATACTAACTTATTATTTCTTATATTTATGTTTATATAAGTCTTGCATAATATATATAATCCCCAACAACAACAAGTTTCATAAAAACTCAAGTTTATAAATCACTAGTTTTGTTTTAAGTTTGTTTTCTTCAAATGTGTTTATAAATATGTAAACACATAACGTAAGTATAAATAATATGAAAATAAGTTATATAAATGTGTTTCGTGACCTTTATATACATGTGGTTTTTGAATAAACAACAAGAATCACAAGTTGTTCAAGTTTATGAAATCCGGAATTTTGGCAGAAATATTACATCGACTTTGAAATATCATAACTAATTCATAACTTAACGAAATGAATTGATTCTTGTTCTAAAAGTTAGATCTATGTCTTAACTAAATATCGAGAGGTTTTCATAATTTAATATGGAGTTTTGATCCCCCAAATATTATTTGGGGACCCGAAAGATTAACAGATCAAAAATGGCCAAGATGGGGTTTTCAACGAGCCTTTTCCCTAACCTAAACACCTCGAAAATGGCCGTTCTTAACTTTAAAAATTCTTTGTATATATTAGTTTTATTACTATGAAAACCAAATCCTAAATCGTTTTGGAGCTTGGTCAAAAACAGCCTCAAAGTAGGCCGAAAAACCTTTAAAGAACTGTCAGACCTGATCGTAAAGATTGGTCACAAAAATTAGAGGATGCTCTGTGGGCATGCAGAACCGCATTTAAAACACCAATCAGTATGTCCCCATACAGGATTGTTAATGGTAAGCTTTGCCACCTTCCAGTGGAATTAGAACAGCGAGCTCTATGGGCAATCAAAAACACAAATTTTAATTTACATGATGCCGGTGTTGATAGGAAATTCCAATTAATTGAACTCGAAGAAATTTGTAGAGAAGCCTACGAAATTGCCAGAATTTATAAGGAGAAAACCAAAGTTTTCCACGACAGAATGCTTAAAAATAAAATATTTTCTAAGGAAAATAAAGTCTGGTTGTTTAACGCAAGACTTAGACTATTTCCCGATAAATTAAAAAGTAAATGGACAGGTCCATATATTGTAACTAATACCTACCCACACGGGTGAGCCATTTAAAGTAAACGGACATAGACTTCAATTATATGTTCAATGGGCCACCAATGATATGTTAGTTTCTGAACTCATCAGAGTACAAGATCCTAAGGTTAATTAATTAGTTTAGGAGCAGTACGTCTGGCTAAACACGTAAAACTTAGCGCTTACTGGGAGGCAACCCAGAGTAGTTTGATTATTTTAAATATAATTGTTTTTAAGTGTGTTTATTTGCTTACTTGTGTTACTTGTGTGTACCCAATTAAGTTGGAGAGGATTCATCCTCCTGAACTTAATTGCGCTTTGAAATTAGGAAATAAGCCCTACATCAGAAAATAAAATTTTTTAGAGCGCATCAGAATTATTTTAACTCGATAATACGAGCGTAAGTTGGGGAGAATACCCGTAAAAATTAAAAAAAATTAAAGAATTAGGTTTTCGAGACCAGTGCACGACTCAGATCACAAATCCAGATGCCCGGGCGTAGGGGGGTCCCAGGCCTGCGCTGGCCGTGCGGCCCGACGCGCTAAAAATTTTATAAAAACAGTACTGATTGTCCTCATAACCCCAAAACCCTAATTCCAGTTCTAGAAACGGCGGATTTCAATTTCTAAGCCTAAAAACCTTCAACAATTCATCTTTTTCACGACAAATCTTCAATCTAACGTTAGTTCTTCTCATTTATTAGCAATGTATACTCCCTGTAACCCCTTTAACTTCATTCTATAGTAATTTTGTATAGATTTATCATGCATTCATGGGTTGAGGTTTTGGAAGTTACATGGTTTTTATTGAAAAAAGGGTTATTATTAATTTTCTAATACTCATTTAATTAATATAAAATTATTTTTGCAAAACTTTTGTAAAAATTATAGCTTTTTCCGTATTTATTATATTTTGAAACTTTTTGTCGTAAAAGGTTATGTTTTTATTGTTAAATTATTTATTATTAAAGTTCATGCATTTTATAGGGTTAAATTGGGCTCACATTGTTGGTAAGACTTAGGATTAGTTTGTTTATTTTTGAAAAAGGGTGTTTAAATCTTCATGCATCATTTACGTAGAAACCCCATATTTTTAATCCTTTGTCATTGCACTATTTTTAGATGTCAACCGAGTTCCACGCAAACGGTAACCATCCTGGAAATTCCTAAAAACCTAGGATGAGAACCCATGACCCTTGGAACGTCCGCTTTGAGAAACCCCTCAACGCGGAGTTCCTGGAAATTCCCCCGAACACCAATAACGGAAAACCCCCTATGTTTCTCAAAGAGCGTACCCTAAAAGAGTCTGACTTTGATGATTTTGAGATCATTGAGTCATTTGAGTGTCTGGGATGGGCTAGGGCTATCATGTGGGAATTACCATATATCCATACTAGTTTAATCCAACAGTGGTTCGCCACGATGCATATGATTGAGAGGTGTGAGGATCATGATTTCGAACTAGTGGGGATGGTGGGGAACAAAGAGGTGTTAATTTCTAGAGAAAAATTGTATGATGAGTTTTTAATTGTCACTAAAACACGTCGTCCTAAGGATTTCTGGACATTGTCTTATACCCAGGGGGATAGATAGCGTAAGGTTAACAAATGGACTAATCAATGGGATCACATGATAGCAACTGTTTTTGGAATTCCTATTAGAACTACCCGAACGTACACCGCCTTCAATAGAGGTGATTTGTGCCCATTAGCCAAAGCTATGTGGAAGCTTGTTATCTTTAACATACTTCCGCGTCACCAAGACACCACATACGTGAGACCACAAGAAATTCTCTTAGTGCACACATTAATGACTGGATACCTGACCGTATCTTTAGGATATATTATTATGCAGAATTTGTGGGAATGCCATGTCTTAGGTCAAGGGATAAATTACCCTCATTGTAGAATGTTGACTGAATTGTTTATGATAGAAAAGGCTATGTCCGAGGAGTTTCCCATAAGGATCCTTAACCCGAATACCATATGGTTTACAAGGATTACTATGGCAGGGCTAGGTTTTTAGCGTACTTGGAAAGGTTTCCGAATTTATTGTCCAAAATCTACCAAAGTGACCCAAATCCCTTTCAAAGCCCCTGAACCTGTACCTGAAGGACAAAATAATAAAGGAAAAGCCAGAATGGAAGTTGATGAAGAAGATCAGAGGCCATGGAAGAGGGTCGAGACCGTTGATGTCGTTTGGGATCAAGTGCACAAGCTGAAGGAGATAGTTGGAGACTTAGTGAACACGAAAAATGTGTTTCTTTAAGAGATCCAGATGCTCCGGGAAAATCAGAAGAAGAATGATCAATTGTTTCAAACGCACTCGGACTGGCTCACCAATCTACAGATCACTGTTAGCGAGCTAGAAGAGATTGTCGCACCTCCGGCTGAATGTTGATTTTATTATTATTTGTATATTAAGTATGCATGATAAACAGTAAGTATGGTTTGATTAACTTCTGATGTGGTTGGTTTGTTGGTTTGGTTATTTACTTTTATTTGGATTATAATGGTAGTTTATTTTTATTTTTAAAGTGTGATGTTTTTATTTTAAGTTAAATATTATAAAAGTTGAATTTTGTTTGTTTATTATTTGCTTGTTTAAATTTTAATTGTTATGAATAAGGAATATGTACCGATTTATCTCTCTATGTTTTTAACCGATAAATTAATTTTTATGTGACGAGGACGGCACAAAAGTCTATATTGGGGAGGGTAGATTAGAGCGATAAGATTAATCAATTAATTTAGCCCTCACAAAAAAAATTTTAGACTACATTCTATATAAAAAAATTAAAGAGATTTACAGCCACGCGTACCAAAACAGTAAAAAAATGAAAAATTAGTAGAGTTGGGCGCAGGCCTGCGCTGGCCGTGCGTCCCATTGAGTTTAAATTCCAGAATTGAGCTCACTTTTCATTTCTACAAACCCTAGAAGCTTAGTCTACGGTTAACTGTGCGGCTCTATTCCAAAAACCCTGCTTTTGTGCCCAAAATTTGTAAATTTAAGCGTCAAAACACCCACATTTTCATAAATATCAAAGATCTAGGTTAGAAATCACCTATTAGTGGGTAGTTTCATCCATTTTGAAGATTTTTGGGTAGAGAAAGTGGTGAAGAAATAGCTAGATTTGTACCAAGTAAAGCTTCCAATCACCAAGGTTAGTGTTTTTATTAAGTAAGTGGAACTTATTTCATACTTTTTGAGCAAAAATGAAATCTTGAGCTTAATGGTCATCCATGAAGTTTTTATGGTGATTTGAACTTTTTAGAGTCAAAGTATGTGAAATTGCATGAATTTGATGATAACCTTGATATATGTTTTTTGAAACATGATATGTTCAGTGCTTAAAATAATGGCAAATTATAGACTATATATATGGAATGCAAAATTAGAGCGTAAAAGAGTATATATATAGATGCATCTTTTTAAGTGAGCGTAATGGTGCAAATTGCAATTATAGGTTACATTACTTAATTTATCTCATACATATTGTGGTTGGTTGGCACAAATTGTAGATGTCAAGGAGAACGAGACAAAGGACTTAAAATGTTAATGTTCCAATCGATTGGTCTCCTAACCTCTTATTATCCCAACAACCCGAACACATTAGAACTCACCAATTTTTATATAAGAAATACACAAATAAGGTGTTAGCTAAAAAGAGGGTTAAGAGGAGTGATTTTGAGGATTATGGGATCCCATACGTTTTTGTCTATCTGGGGAGGGAAGGTGTGCTTGAGCTGGGCGGCCCTGATATTTATCAGGTCGATGTAGTTGAGTGGATGTCTATCCTACGGAGGGAGACGGGTCGTTCAGCGAGCGACTTTAGGTTGATAGGTACCGTCCATGGTAGGGACGTGGCGATGGATGCGCAAATCCTTCGCCAATTATTCAATATATATATACGGGGGTAGGCTATGAAGGGTCTAACCAGCAGGGGTGCGAGTATAGGAATGAGGCCCAGTTGGCCTTCACTGAGATGACTTGGTTAGGGGAGTGGACAGAGCAGGTAAGTAGAGTTTTTATTCCATCCATTTTGGAGTCTGAGTCCTCCACTTCCCACAGACGGAAGACTTTGTCTTCGAGGTGTAAGGTGCTTCACAAGATTATTGTGAACAACATCTTGCCTCGTGATAGTGACCTGACTAAGATCAGGCATAGGGATATCACGGTCCTACACGCTCTCCTTAAGGGTAAGCCCAGACTGTCCTTTGCGTGGACAATTATGAATGATTTATGGGCTATGTACGATACTAGAGAAAGGACGATCATCCCACATGCCTGGTTGATCTCCAAGTTCCTTGAGAGGACAGGTTCACTTTCGCCCGATTCCCTGCTTTTCCCCATTTCGGCGACGTTCGTTACGGCCGCCATGTTCCCTACCTTGATTTTTGGGAAATTGACGAAGGGTTCGAGATATTTGAAAAAGAAACAAATGAGTCGTATATCGAAGACTACAATAAGGATGAGAGGAGAGAGAGAGGAGAATGCCTCTAATGAGGCGGGAGTTCGGCACGCTGAGCCGAACCTAGGTGCGTCTACCTCGCACAGTCGAGGTAACGACAGTTTCGACTTTGACCGCATGATGAGACGGATAGAGGATATAGCAGTGGGTCAGGGTGAGTAACGAGAGGATGTGACCCCAGAGATTAGACAAGATGAATGGGCGTATGACCCATATTTATGATAGGGTCGATCATTTGGCGGGTCGGGTAGATCAGTTGCAGGATGGGCAGAGAGCCCTGGCATCCCAAAATGCCTATTACCAGCACCATGACTGGGCATATTGGTAGGGAGTCCGACATCATGAGGACTCCATATCCGGTAGGCCATATCAGTCTTATGAGGGTTACACGATGCCCGATTACCAGGCTTATAACCCTGTCGTAGATACTTATCAGCGCTATCCGGTGCATGGCAGGAAGGATCTCCCAGATCCGATGCCTCCTAACTCGGTTCCGCCCACTGCACAGTTCACCACCGGCCAGAACCCGTATACCGACTTCTTCAACAGCGTCTTCGGTCCTTCTCCGTCGCCTCCTCCATTTGAATGATCGGGTACTATCCTTCCTTATTCTTTACTTTTCTGTCTTTTATTTATTTTAGAATTTAACTAAACCTTCCTTCCTTAATTCATGAGGCACAAGTAGAAGCTGTTAAGGAGGAAAATATGAAGAAAAAAAATGAAGCATTGCAAGGAATGGATAAATAGTTTAGGGATGAAGGCTAATGAGAATCGATACTTCATGAATAGTGTCTAGTTACCCAGTTTGGTGGAGTAAGAAAGCCGGTTATAGATGACGGACACAAATTAAGATATGTCGTTCATCCCAGATCCGATTAAATGTATCATGACCTTAAGGAGCTGTACTGGTGGCCTAACATGAAGGCTGGCATTGCCACATATGTCAGCAAATGCTTAACATGCTCCAAAGTTAAGGTAAAACATCAGAAACCATCTAGGTTATTGCAGCAACCAGAGATTCCTCAATGGAAGTGGGAACGGATAATCATGGACTTCAGAACGAAACTGTCGAAGACATCCGTGGCTACAATACCATTTGGGTAACAGTCGACTGCCTAACAAAATCCACACTTTCTTACCAATCAAAGAGACTGACAAGATGAAAAGCTAGCCCAAATCTACCTCAAGTAAGTCATCTCCAGACACGGGGTGCCTGTCTCAATCATTTCAGATAGGGATAGTAGATTTACATCTAGATTTTGGCAATTGTTACAGCAAGCTTTGGGTACAAACTTGGACATGAGTACAACATATCACCCTCAGACCCACGGTCACTCTGAAAGGACCGTTCAAACATTAGAGGATATGCTAAGGGCGTGTGTGATTGACTTTGGCAAAAGTTGGGACAGGCATCTGTCGTTAGTCGAGTTCTCCTACAACAATAGCTATCACTCGAGCATTAACGTTGCTCCATTTGATGCATTATATGGACAAAGGTTTCTATCACCCCTTTGCTGGGCCGAAGTCGGGGATAGTCAAGTCATTGGCCCAGAATTCATACTTAAGACCACCAAAAGATAGTACAGATACGGAACCGACAAAAAGTTGCCCGCGATTGTCAGAAAAGTTATGAATATGTAAAGAGAAAATTCCTTGAGTTCCAATTAGGAGAAAGGGTACTGATGAAAGTCTCGCAATGGAATGGTGTGATACGATTTGGGAAACAAGGGAAACTGAACCCTCGTTATATCGGACCATTCAAGATTTCCAAAAAAATTGGCTCGGTAGCCTACCGACTCGATCTGCCCCCAGAGCTAAGTAATGTACATAATACCTTACACGTGTCCAACCTAAAGAAATACCCTCAGTTATTTTCAAATGCTCAAATAATGGAGAATGCGAGCTAATTTCGGGACGAAATTCCCTTAACAGGGGGAGACTGTAACATCCGGCTCAAAATCAAGTTAGCAACTATAACCTAATCAGTATTTATTAGCAAGTTATAACCTAATCAGCGATCATTAACAATTAACCAAGGTGATTGACAAAGTTCATAAGGAAATTCAAGTCAATTAGAAACAATTTCATCGGTGCGATGAATCGACGAATCTATTAATCCTATTGATTTACGATATCATAGATTAATTCAACTAAGTACATAACTAAATTAAGATTAGAGCCACTAATCATGCATTAATAAACTTACTTAACATTAATTATGCAAGACTAAAACAATTCATTAAACAAATGCATTCAAAAGTATTTATGAATTTACATAAAAAGGGAAATACAAGAATACATTCTAAATACTTTTATAAAAAAAATAAATATAAAAATACAACATAAATACATCATAATGGCTGGACCTCTAGCTAGTACATACTAGCTTTTGACTTCAATTTTATAATGTAAAACTCCATACACAATCATAATCACATCTTCTCCTTTCATTTCATCCAAGATCTTACTCCACCTTCACATCCTTGCATCTTTTCAAGACCAAACTTTCTCTATAAATAGAGAGATCATTTCTCATTCATCCTCACACCTTTGCAAGAGAAAAACCAGTCATTCTCTCTCAAAAAAATCGGCCATAGCCACACACACACACACACAACCAAAGTTGTTTTCTTTCTTTATTCTTCAAGAATTCAAGCTTTTCAAGAGTTTCTTTGGTGCAACTAGTTCAAGAACAACTCTTATACTCATTTTAATTATTCTAACACATCAAAGTAAGTAAATACTAACTTATTATTTATTATATTTATGTTTATATAAGTTTTGCATAATATATATAATCACCAACAACAACAAGTTTCATAAAAACTCAAGTTTATAAATCACTACTTTTGTTTTAAGTTTGTTTTCTTCAAATGTGTTTATAAATATGTAAACACATAATGTAAGTATAAATAATATGAAAATAAGTTATATAAATGTGTTTCGTAACCTTTATATACATGTGGTTTTTGAATAAACAACAAGAATCACAAGTTGTTCAAGTTTATGAAATCCGGAATTTTGGCAGAAATATTACATTGACTTTGAAATATCATAACTAATTCATAACTTAACGAAATGAGTTGATTCTTGTTCTAAAAGTTAGATCTATGTCTTAAATAAATATCAAGAGGTTTTCATAATTTAATATGGAGTTTTGAACCCCCAAATATTATTTGGGGACCCGAAAGTTTAACAAATCAAAAATGGCCAAGATAGGGTTTTCAACGAGCCTTTTTCCTAACCTAAACACCTCGAAAATGGTCGTTCTTAACTTGAAAAATTCTTTGTATATATTAGTTTTATTACTATGAAAACCAAATCCTAAATCGTTTTGGAGCTTGGTCAAAAACAGCCTCAAAGTAGGCCGAAAAACCTTTAAAAAGCTGGAAAATTTTATATATATATATATATATATATATATATATATATATATATATATATATATATATATATATATAAAATTATAAACTTGACGTTTAAAGTGAGTTTTATTTATAAACTTGTAAAGTTGGGTGATTTAAAACATAAAAACCTTTATACATACATATTATCATATATATATGGGTGTTATTAAGTCCCTCATATCATTTAGGACTCGGTTAAATGCGTCCGGTGTCATCACTCATCAACAACACAAACCTTCGTTTTTACGCTCGATTTTACGATCAACATACGGTGAGTTTTCATAGCCCTATTTTCACTATCTAATAGGATGGAAATGCATGCACTATTTTCATATGGACATCAAAACTGTTTATTTCTTATATGTATTACACATGTGTTTATGTGGATCCATCAGCCCTCATATCATGAACCGTTAATTACATTTATTTGTAAGCGTGAATATATTGTGGATAGATCTATCGGGAGTCATGTCCCCCATTCGGGTTAGTCGTACCGGCTAACAGTGGAATGCATATATATTTAACACATGGTATTACAGTCGGGGATACTGCACAGGGCAAACTCATTTAATTAAGCTTCGGTTACATGATGGTTTATGTAATACATACATGGAATTTATGCTTTATAAATTCAACTCATCTGTTAATGTCCATACAATTGGTCTTTTCACGTAAAGCTATGGGCTCACCAACAATATTTTGTTGACGTATTTTAGCATGTATTTTCAGGTAATTAAGACATGTGCATTCATCGAAAGCATTCCAAGGCTTCCGTTCATTTTGGAGTCGCATCATTTTCAAACTCGGAGATTTATTTGCACCATTTTTGATAATCTAATTATGTATTTAAATCTCTGTAACTTGCGAACTACTCTTCATTTTATTCGGGCTACGTAAAACAATTAAATATTTTGAAGTTTTAACAATATATTTTTCTGAAAACGTCCATGTAGTGGTCCTTCGTTATGATTATGGCTACGCTTCCGCGACGTCATGCCTCGCTGCCAACCGGGGTAACGGGGTGTGACATTGTAACACCATCACTTATAATCTCATGCATAAGTCACCCGTGAGCTCATCTAATAACCATCACTCAACAATTTCATAATAATCAAGCATGCTAATATTAATAAAACGAATCCAAATGCTTCATTACAGATAACATAACATAATAATTGGGATTAATGTCTGCTAGCTAAAACATTCAATATTATTACAACAGCTGAACATCATTCTATATACCAAACAAGTCTCTAATCTCACAGCATTCCCACAAGCTCAGATAAATGTCTCTAGGCTTTTAGCTCAACTGTCTTAACTTAAAGGTCTCACTGGACTCTTGCCCTTGCCTAAAAAGAATAAACATCATAACAACAAGTGAATGCTTAGTGAGTTCATAGTAGTCCATGCTATTAGTATTTTATGTCACTGCTCAAAGGCTCAAACGCTCAAAGCTCAGCGCATGCAATGCTCATGGAAAATTTAATTCTCTGAAATTGGGACACATGCTCAAGGAAAGGAAACATCAACCACATCATCAAGCGCAAGCGAGAATCAGCTGCATACGGGGCTAGCTACCCGTAATATGCTCAATATTAGTGGTTGCCCGTCAGAGTTGCTCAATATTTGCTCAAGAGAAATCAACGGAAGCTCATGCATGCTCAATGATAATGCTACTGTCGTGCTCTTGTACAAGTATTATGTTTGTGTTATGCATGCTTCATGCTCAATAATGCTCTAGGAAATAACAGATCATGAAATAGAGTTAATCAGGCAACACATGTCTCACTGTTAACTGTTACTCATGAAAACTGGAAGAATGCCAATAGCTCTTAAGAAAACAACATTGGTCCCAAATTAACATAAAAACACGTACACGTGCATGACTACCTACAACTCACTAGTGCTTAATGTCCTCAAATATATGCTCAGATAGCTCAGAACTGCTCAAATAGGCTCGGATATGCTCAAGCTTGCTTAAACTTACTCAAATGAGTCTGCTAAAAAAATAGATACTCAGAATGCATTCAGGGGTCTACACAGGCTCATAATGCTCAAATTTCTCATACGGGGCTTTGTTTAATAAAATACGAAAGTACACTACTTAATTATACTCATAAATGCTAAGTCTTTGCTCAATAGCGCTAAAATTGAAACTTAACTTTTACTGGACTCGAGCTCAACAGCTTTGGACTCGAGTTCGAGTCTATAGGACTCGAGCTCCCCAAGGTTCATAGCTTTAACTTAAACTCAAAATGGCTAACACTTTGCTTCGAAAATTTTATACTCGAGCTCGAGTCTTAAGGACTCGAGTTCCACTCTGCCCACAATTCTAACAAGCTTCAATTTTATCTAGATTCACAATATCATGAGGCGGACCAATCATTTGAGAGACTCGAAGCCTCTGACTCTTAAGGAGTCGAATGCATGAAAACTTTCCTATCTTATTTCCAAAATGCAGTTTCCTATAATTTCAACACACTTAATATTCAACTTTTTAGCTTGTTTAAATAGTTATAAACCCATGAAATCATCATATAACTCATTTACAATCATTTCATGTCAATTTCCAACTCATTTCTATGTATAAATCGTGCATTTTTCTCAAGAACACACACTAAAACACACAATAAGTTTGAATTCGTACTTGACAAGGATTTTGCTTCAATTCTCTGTTAAAACACTTTAATAAGCTTCGGTCTTTACTTTGTTAACCGATAACACACACATGCAACAATAATTACCCATTCAAATCATTATCACCTCCGGTTTTACCCAAAACTGAACCGAAACCATTAAAAATACTAGATTTTCAGCAATTTACCTTGATTCCTTAATAGTTTGATGCTTATAAACTATCAAATACGTATTAAAAACAAGTTTCCAACTTGTTTTTCTGCAAATCTCAATCACGATGTAGAGAGAGAGAGAGAGAGAGAGAGTGTGTGTGTGTGTGTGTGTGTGTGTGTGTCTGGTTAGAGAGAGTGTGTGAGAGGGAGAATTTTGAATTCTTGGAAAATAACCTACTTTTCACTCTCCCCCACCCCCTTTCATTCACTTTTTCAAATATTACATCCCTGGTCCTTCTACTTGTATTTCCCTTATTTGCTCAACAACATAATAATAACTTTATAAAAATTCATTTCTTTAAAATTGCAACTAATTCTTATTAAATAAAATTTCAATCATGCTTACAATTAATTGTCTTATTTCTTGCTTATTCAGTGGTCACTGTGAGTACTAGCATTAACATTTCATAATGTGCATTGCATGTAGGGTTTTGTCATTTCTTACTACCATTGGAGACTTGATTGATGTCTTATGTTCACATTTGTATGACTCATAGATATGGGGAGTGTATGGGGATATATGTCATACTTGAAATATCTCAACTATTATATCTTGTTTATTCGCTCATTTGGCCTTACCTGGAATTCAATGGTTAAACGGACTAGCTCTAAGTCAGCAAATTGAGCAATACATTCAAGGCTAACTCTAAGTCAACAATTTGAGCAATATATGGTGGACTAGCTCTAAGTCTAAATTGAGCATCTTATCACTTGATTGTTAGTTGTATAATTTGGGATATGTATTTGCATGGTGCGTTATGTTTTATTATACTAGTATCTCACTCAACTTATTGTTGACCCTTTAGTTGTTAATCCTTTTATAGGCATCGATAAGGGTAAGGGTCCGGCTACCTCCCATCAGTGACATACTACCTTGCGACATCAAGTTGGGCCTCCACTTTTTGGTACATACTGTTGATGTGTAGTTTTTGGGGAATGGATTGTTAGAAGACTGCCTAAACTTTTGAAAACATGTAATTGGGTTCAACCCATCTTAGCTAACTTTACATGTAATTGGTGATAGAAAACTTGATGAAACTTCCATCCGTGATTTGATGCACTTTATTAGATGTGTGGAACAAAGTGAGTTGAATCACGTGGATGGTTATGGTATTATGAAAATTTTTAATGTGACCTTATTTCCGCAAGTATTACTATTAAATTATTGTGATTATGGTTGACACATCTATTTTAGTTGTGAGGGTGTTTCAAATTTGTATCAGAGCTTGTGTTCTTTGACTGAGTATAGTCGACGATACTCAATATTGAATCCGGTTTCAGATGCTGGTATTGACCCACCTAGGTGACACTAATAAAATAATCTTAATATTGAGTTTTCCTAGATTGGGTAGATAATGGTTAGACTTTTAGTCTTTTATATATATTTTTACGTGTACAGCGAGTATTCGAGTTGTGAGCATGTAATGATATGCTCCTTAAATCTTATTCCAGTCGAAACGTCGGACCACACCTCTAACAGAAACCAAGACCATTTGGTTAATCCTTAATGACTCGAGGAGTCAGACGAAGAGGACCCAACCTACCAATCTAGTGAGACTGAGACCCGTGAGGAACGAATGCTCAGAAGGATGGCTGAGATCCTTGAGCAAAACAATCAGCAACAAGAGTTGTTAATGGAGGAAAAAATTCAAGCCTTTTACGCTCATATGGAAAAAGATAGGGAAAGTAAAGCTCATACTGAGGTGGCGTTGGAAATGATCGAGTAAACGAAGGTGGTGTCGGTGAGGGCAAAAAGACTGAAAAGAAGAAGGATGGTTATTCTAAATCGAGAAAGGAGTGTTCCTTTAAGACCTTTAGTGGATGTCGACCACCAAAGTTTGATGGCAAGGTGGGTGCCCATCCATCCATGGTTTAGCTAAAGGAGGTTGAGAAGTTCTTTCGGGTAAACAACTGACAAGAAGAAAAGAAAGTTGCTTATGACACGGTACTACTGAAGGGACTGACACTAACATGGTTGGATGCGGAGATGGAAATCCTTAGAGAAGAAATGGTTAGGTCTATGACATGAGATCAATTTTTGATATGGTTCAAATGACAATTCTGCCAGGCCGTGTCTATCCAGAAAATCAAGAGACTTCCTCATCTTTCATCAAGGCGATCTCTCTATTGATGACTATATCGTGGAATTTAACTCCAAGGCCAAGTTTGTGGGGCCTTTAGTCACTGAAGAGGACCAAAAGATTTAATACTTAATTCTTAGAAAGAAGATCAGAGAGTTTGTCAAGATGCAGCACATCCCCACCTATGATCAAGCGGTTGTTGTTAGCTCACATTTGGGAGTATGAAGTTGCCCGAGAGGATCCCGATACTTCTTCATCTAAGAAGGCAAAGACTGAGGCTACACAAGGGTCTCAAAGGCCTCCTTGAACATCTTTTTTCTATCCAAGAGGTGCGGATTGTCGTTTGCACTCCCATGCTTCTTTCAAGCTAAAGTCATACTCTCACAATCAATCAAATCAACAATCGTCGAAAGCTAGCAACTTGTGCCCAAAATGTGGGAGACATCATAAGGGTGAGTGTACTTTGAGCACCCTTGTCTGTCATGGAGGTGGGGAGCTAGTGGATATACATACTTACTACCCCAAGAACACTATCAAATGTTATTTATGTGGTAATATGGGTCACAAATCTTGGGGATGTCTGGAGAGAAAGGATTTTCTAGCAGAAAGTAAAGCCTCAGCCATTAAACCGACTATTGGTGGTGGTTCCTCCCAATCAAAGGGGAACGCGCCGAAAGTTCATGCTCGGGTCTACCAAATCACTGTTGATGAAGCCCGAGACGCACTGGATGTGGTGACCGATACTTTCTTACTCAACTCTTTACCTGCTATCATATTGTTTGATTCTGGTGTGAATGTTTCATTTATTTCTAAATTGCACAGAAGTTAGATAGGGTCTCAAAACCACCCCTTATGGGGCAGTCTTAACGACTAGGTCCCAAGGAGCAATACAACATCAATCACAACTAAGATAGAATTAATAAAGTGCAGAATTAAGTCATTACAGAAGTTAGGATTAGATTACAACAAGTTTAAACAAAACTACAAAAGGGTACAAGGACACTAATATAGTACATAACCACACTACATGTCATTGTTTGTACCCAAACCATCACCATAATCATCTTTATTCGATACCAATTGCAGGTTCGGTAGTGGTCTAATGACTTCAAATTTGGGATGAACTTTGTAGAAGAAGCTGTGAGTTCTTATGTGAATTAGAGAGAATTTTGATTTCTTTGTTTAGGTGAATTGAGCAGACATCCCACATTTGGGTTTGTATAAAATTACAAGTTTCATTTTTATCAATTTGACCCCATAATTTGTTTTTCTTTCATTCTTCAAATTGTTACTTTATAATTAACACATAACATATAATTAACTTAATTATGTATTTTCTCATTACTCTATGAACGAAATAAAATCCATGTAAGAACCTTAACTTTAATTTACGGCAATTAACAAGCTTTATATTAATTGCAGGTTAAATAATGTTGATTCTAAGAGATTCAAACTATAATTTGAATGTAAATAATTAAAAATTGTTATTTAATTAATAAAAGTCATAATTAAGTTATTTAGACCATAGATTTCAAATGCAAATTAAAAGAATAATTACCTTGCAATCTTTGTGTTGTTGTTTGCTTTGATGACCCCTTATTGTTACTTGATTCTTTAATTTGGTGGCAAACTTTGTAAGGATTTGATGATAAACCGTGAGCTTAGTTTGAGAGAAGGAGAGAGGATTTAATTTCTTTGCTCGTGAAGTAATGAGCAGATGAAAGAAGAATTTGGGTATTTATCTTTTATAAAGTTTCGTTAATTTACAATTTAACCACTTGATCTTTTTTTTCTTTCATTTCATCACTTTTAACTTGTAAACTTTATTTTATCATAACAAACTTAATTAATTCACCCAATTGACTCTTTTTAATCTTGACATTACAAACTTTATATTCAAAATTTATGACTTAATTATAGCTTTTATTAACTTAATAAAGAATATACATAGCTAATGAATGTAATTAAAAATTACGTTTAACATATTAATTAACTCTAAACTTGTTAATTTATGCTAATCATGTTTAACGTTGCTAATTGACGTTAATCAAAGTTTAGGTTGTTACATAGGGTTCCCTCATTGTTACCATTTCCTTTGCCTATCGGTGTGGCAAATGAAATTTTGTTGTTGCCAGGCAAGTTTACTATGACTTTGTGCTTTCCTTGGACGGTTACGAATTCAATATTGATCTGGTTCCAATCGACACTATCGAGTTTGATGTAACATTCAGAAAGGATTGGTTAGCGAAAAATCGTGCTAGGATTTTAAGTGCCAAACCGGGTTGTCTGATTGGAAACCACAAAAGGCAAAGAAATATTAGTGTGTGGTGATAGACGGAAAACGGAAACCATGATAATTCCTGGGGGCAAAGGCACGAAGGTGTCTTAGTACGGGGTGTTAAAGTTGCATAGCTTTTGTGCTTGACGTCAAGAAGGAGGAGAAATGTGTACAAGACGTGCCAATAGTGAGTGAGTATCCAGATATGTTTCCTAATGAGTTGGCATGATTGCCACCTGACCGATCGGTTGAGTTCAAGATTGACTTGGTGCCCAGTTCTGCACCTATTGCACGTGCTCCTTACCGGTTACCTCCTTCTGAGATGAAAGAAATGACAGCACTGTTACAGGAGTTGCTTGAGAAAGGATTCATCCGACCGAGCACCTCACCTTGGGGTGCCCCGATCTTGCTTATGAAGAAGAAATATGTATCTCTTAGAATGTGCATCGACTACCGGGAGTTGAATAAGATGACTATAAAGAATAAGTACCCTTTGCCTCCGATATATGATTTTTTTGATCAACTGCAAAGGGCTTCTTATTTCTCGAAGATTGATCTTCATTAGGGTTACCATCAGTTTAAGGTACGAAGTGAAAATGTGCATAAGACGGCTTTCAAAACTCTATATGGCCACTACGGGTTCTTGGTGATGCTTTTTGGTCTTACCAAAGCACCCGCTGCATTTATGGATTCGATAAATCGAGTATGTCGCTTTATGATCGATATATTTGTGATCGTATTCATTGATGACATTTTGGTCTACACCAAGATGAAAGCAGATCATGTCATTCACCTACGAGAACTACTCGAACTCCTTCGTAAGGAACGACTATATGCTAAATTCTCGAAGTGTGAATTCTGGCTACGGCATGTATAAAATTCCAAACTTTAGCTATAATACCTTTTTATCGTAGTGAAAAAGATGAACTTCATTGCTTAACCCCTTGGGTTTATGACTCAAATAGATGCAATTTCTGGGGCATCTTATATCTTGTGAGGGTGTTTTGGTGGATCCCTTCAAGGTTGAAGCCATGAAGAGTTAGGAACCGCCTCGGAATGCCTCGGAAATACGAAGTTTCCTTGGGTTAGTCGGATATTATCGACGATTCATCTAGGAATTCTCAAAGATCGTAGTCCCTTGTTAGGCACAAAAAAGCCTCAATCAAACCTGTTATGTATCATAGGGGAGATTTCTAATCAAACCCAAGGGTACAGACCAGCCCTTTGGTGAAGGCTTCCCAAATTTGCAAATTCCATCACCAATTTTCACCATTGATGATGTTGAAATTCATCCAACCTTTCCTCATGAAGAGGTGCCTCTAAACCAAGGAACCACTGAGGGTGCTACCCATGAATTCGATGAAGGAATCACAATCCTAGTGGTTCTTAAGAGGCCAACCACTTCAACCACCTCACCTCATGATGCAGGTTTAGCCACTGCTAAAGGTATCATTGACACCTTTAAACTGGGTCACTTATCTTTTGCACAGGCAATGGAACTTCTTTCTACTGTGCCTCTACCATCACCAAGTGAACCTACTTCACCTCCCCAAGGTTCAAATCCATCTTCACCTTCATATCCATCTACACAATCCAAACAATCCACCCACACTCCTCCATCACCTAAGGATTTGTCCTCGAAAGAACAACTTCATGTGTTGTCAAACAATGTTGATAATTTGGACAAATCCACGACCACCCTGCCATCTACTATTGCAGACTTCGTGTCTACACAACTTGCAGGATTTCTTGGTTCGTTCAAGTCATCCTTTCCATAACCCTATCCACAACTTGACTACTCTTCTCAGTTGATTTAACTCACTGCACAGTTGCAACAACTTTCCACTTCTCTCTCCTCTCTTCTTTCCCATCAGCAGGACTGTGTTCAGCTTGACAGTTGTTTCTCAACAGCTGTCATGTATTACTGAAGCCTATCTGTCTCTCTACCCTCCACTTTAGATTCTCTAATACCTTAGTGGTATCTCTGTCAAACACAGTCGCATCAGGTTTTAAAGATGTGCAAGAGTCCATATATATTACTCTTGCCCAACTTAAAAGCCTTATGTTTAGTGATGCTGACAGGCTGCCATTTCCATTCTTTCAGCCACCACCAACTCTCAATCATCCTCCCTTGAAAAAAACCTTACCAAGTTAGGGTGAAGGATAGCCTGGCTTTCTTAGTGCATAGCCTGGTTGGTCCTACACCTATTACCAAGCCTGCTGTTGCCAAACCCACTGGATCAGTTCCATTGGGCAATACTACTATTGAAGGCTATGTGCCTTCTTCTTCAAAGGGGAAGAAGAAGTCTGCCTCAAAGACAAATGGAGAAAAATCCTCCTCTAAGTCTAAGGGGAGAAATATTCATCCCCTTTTAGGCAGAAACCAGCTTTAGTTGGGCAAGCAACAGGCCAACTAACCATTGGTGCTACTACAGGTAAATCTCATGATTCTAGGAATGCCGAGCCTACTCAGGCTAAGTCTTCAAGCCCTGCACCATCTAACGGTGAGGAACTTATGACTGAGGGCAGACCCATCAAAAGAAGACAACTAGTCTTGGAATCTTCAAAAGAAGAGGTTAAGATTGCTCCATCCACTTCAGCCAAAGGAAATGGCAAGGCTGTTGTGGATATAGAGGTTGCAAGAGAGCTTCTAGCTAAAATATGACAAAGCCCAAGAAAAAGAAATGAAAATTCCACTTGAAACGTACTAAGAGTGGAAACAAGAGCAAGTTGAGCTCCTGGAAAAAGCAAGAGAGGAAACAGCTTCTATAAAGGCTACTCAGGTTTTGGCTACTAAAAAGGCAAAGAAGTTGGAGGATGGTGTCATGGAAACTGACAGTGAGAAGAAGAGGACAAAGAAGGAGAAGGAATCAAAGGTCTCTATGACCAAGGTGAAGTCTGTGTCAACCACCCTTTCATCTGTCAGGACCCAATATCACTTTGACAACCTGGCCAAAAAGACTTTTTATGATGTTGCTGAACAAAGGCTGGCCAGGGAAATCATTGTCAAAGTTGTTCCTACTTTAAGGCAGATACAGCCTTGGAAGGTACAACTTACAAGATTTGATACTGATGGCCCTGATTAGAGTCATATGAAGCAGCGGATGTAGCCAAAATGGGGTACAGAGAATGGGTTGAGCTTGCACTTACTCTAAGCAGTTCAAAATCTGAGACTGCTAAGCTGTTAGAGCATTTGTGAGAAAGCTTATTGGAAAGGTAAAGGGGTTGGGTCTTATACCTAAACAGATGATTAACGGTACTTCCAGAATGGAACCCGAAATCAAATAAAGAAAACAGAAGAGGGACACAGAACTTGTGGAGATAGTGATGTTGATCGAGAAAGGATTCTATGCCACTGAGCTAAAGGGTATGAATCACAGCCTACCCAATGGTGTAGTACCAGCTGAAGGGAAGTTTATTGAAGATCCTAAAGTTGGACTATTCTTTGTGGATCCTCTTACTAAGAAGATGTGCTTTCAGAGAGCTTCAGATTTTCACAAAGTTGGTGTCAAACAACTTCATGCCTTCAGATACATGATAACATACATAAAGCACTTCAGGTGGAGAGTTGCAATTCTAAATCAGTTAGCAACATGTAATGCCCGGGGTGGACTGGACAGCCAGAAGATTTTCTACCTAAAACAGGAGGTTGAGACCTTTGAAGCCAAGAAAGAAATGTTGGCTGGTCTGGAACAAGAAAAAGTTCTCAAAGCTACTACTGAATTAGAGAAAGAGAAAGATCCATCTACAGATGATGTGTAGATGAAGAATGGAAGCTGACCATTAGTTGCCCAGGCTTGCCATTAACTGCTACCATCAACAATAGTCCAATAGTTGTATTTGTAGTTTCTGTTGTAATGTACATTGGTTGTACTTTTCTTTGTAAACATCAGTTGTTTAGATAGTTTTCATTATGTATAAGCTAATCATTTACTTTACTTCTATGGTGTAATCTTAATTATGCATTTGTAATATAAAAGTATATATTGATAACTGATATGGTCATCCTTAGACTTAATATTGCAAATAGGGGGACATTCTTAGACACAAAAAGGCCTCAATCAAACCTGTTATATATCATAGGGGGAGATTTCTAATCAAACCTGTTTGATACACTTAAGGGGAAACTTTAAAGGCTTTTTAATGCCTTAATCAAACCTGGTAAGTGGTTTGCGAAATCATCCCAAGTCTGTGTTACACAATTACATTAGTTGTAACTTGGCAGTTTGTTAATACTGTCCATATCTGTTGGACAGGTTTGACAGATTCTGTCTAAGCTGTCCATATCTATTGGACATTTTAAGCATGGTTAGTTAATTTGTTCTTTGTGAACAGATTCTGTTCTTTGTGAATAGGTTTAACACTTCATGGAATGTTTTTCCTATACCTTTATGAAATGTTTTGAATGGGAGATCAGCCTTAGAGTCAAGACAATGTGGAAAATCAGAACTGCCAAGTATCTGCCAAAGCTGTTCTGAAACATGAAGACAAAAAAGATATCTGAAATGGGTGACTGACCATTTCTTATACCGAAATAGCTTTACAATGAAGAATAAAGGTCATTAGTTGACATTTCACTTTGTGGTAAAGCTAAGGACGACAGAGACAAAAAGGTAAAGACAAAACATCTGCAGTAAGAAGACAAAACTTCTTTGCATAGTGTGTATAAAACAGAGTGCAAAGCAAAGTGTGTTTTTCATGCATGCATGTTCAGTTTATCTTGGGTGAATTTGCATAGTGTGTCTAAGTTGTTCAGTCTCAAAAGCTGATCAATCTATGTCTTTTGAGTAAATGGTGAGTGAATCTTAGTGTGTCACTTCATTGTAACTAATTTGAGTATGTCTTAGATTAGTTAAAATATGTCGTTCAATTCTATTATCTCTGTTTGGATCTTTCTGCAATCCAAACATGTTTGTAATTTTAGCAAGTGTTAATATACACTGGATCAGTTCCTTTAGGCAGTACTACTGTTGAAGGCTCTGTACCTTCTCCTTCAAAGGGGGAGAAGAAGTTTGCCTCAAAGACAAAGGGAGAAAAATCCTCCTCTAATTCTAATGGGGGGAATATTCATCCCCTTCTAGGGAGAAATCAGCTTCAGTTGGGCAAGCAACAGGCCAACTAACCATTGGTGCTACTACATGTACATCTCATGACTCTGGGATTGCTGAGCCTACTCAGGCTAAGTCTCCAAGCCCTGCACCATCTAAGGGTGAAAACGTATGTGTAACATCCGGCATTAAATCAGGTTAGCAACTATGACCTAATCTGTAATTAATAGCCAATTATAACCTAATCAATGGTCATTAGAAATTAATCAAAGTGATTAACAATGTTCATTAGGAAATTCAACTCAATTAGAATCAAATTCATCGCTGCGATGAATCGGGAAATCAATTAATCCGATCGATTTACGATATGATGGATTAATTCAACTAAGTACATAATTAAATTATGATTAGTGACACTAATCGTACACTAATACAATTACTTAACATTAATTATGCAAGACTAAAACAATTCATAAAAACAATGCATCCAAAAGTATTTATGAATTTACATAAAAATGGAAAATACAAGAATACATTTCTAAATACTTTTATACAAAAAAAAATGAAAATACATGGATATACATGTATATGGCCGGCCCTATAGGGGTGGTACAACATAGAGTTTGGCTTCAAATATTTTATCACAAAAACCATGTTTACTTTAAACACCATCGTTTTGTTTAAAAGTGCACACAACCTTTACCTACCATGCTTTTCATAATTGCAAGACTTTCTAAGTCACTAGTTTTTGTTTTTAAGTTGTTTTCTTCAAGTGTGTTTATAAATATATAAACACATCATAAAAGTGTAAATATTATGAAAACAAGTGATATGTATGTGTTTTATAGCTTTTATATAAGTAGTCTTTGAATAAACAAGAAGAATCACTAGTTATTTCAAGTTTATAAACTATGGATTTTCGGCAGAATATTTACACCGACTTTGAAAAATCATAACTAATTCATAACTTAACGAAATGAGTTGATTCTTATCCGAAAATTTAGATCTATGTCTTAACTAAAAATCTGGAAGTTATCATAATTTATTTTGGAGTTTAAGACCCCCAGAAATTAATTGGGAAACCGAAAGTTTGATAGCTCAAAAATGGCCAACATAGGGTTTTCAACAAGCTTTTTCCCCAACCTAAACATCTCGAAAAATGGCCGTTATTGACTTTAAAAATTCTTTGTATATAGTAGTTTAATGTCCAAGAATACCAAAGCCTAAAACATTTTGGAGCTTAGTCAAAAACAGCCACAAAGTAGGCCGAAAAACCTTCGAAAAAGCAAAAAAATTATATATGTATAAACTTGACGTTTTAAGTGGGTTTCATTTATAAACTTGTAATGTTGGGTGATTTAAGACATAAAAATCTATAAATATACATATTATCATATATTAGAGATATTAAGTCACTATTATCATTTAGGACTCGATTAAACACATCCGGTCTCATCACCCATCAATCTACGCAAATTTGCATTTTACGCTCGTATTTGCCATCGCACTCACGGTGAGTCTTCATAGCCCCTATTTTCACACTGTTATCTTTTGGGGTTGAAATACATGCTACGTTTTCACATGGACACAGAAAGAACTTCACTTCTATTATGTATTTCACATGTGGTTCCATCAGCCCTTATATCATGAACCGTTAATTGCATTTATTTGTAAGCGCGAATATATTGTAGATAGATCTATCGGGAGTCATGTCCCCCATTCGGGTTAGTTCAGCTCGGCTAACAGCGGGTGCATATATATTTAACACACGGTATTACGTATGGGAATACTGCACAGGGCAAACTCATTTAATTAAACTTCGGTTGCATGATGGTTTATATGTAATACAAAACATGGAATTTATGATTTTATACATTCAAACTCAACTGTTGTTGTCCATACAAGTCAGATTTACGTGTAAACCTATGAGCCCACCAACAATTTTTGTTGACGTATTTTAGCGTGTATTTTCAAGAAATTAAGGCAAGTGTGCCACATCAGAAGTATTTTTCAAGCTTCCGCACTTAAGGAGTCGCATGCATTTACAAAACCACCGGAGATTTAGTTGCATTATTTTGATTACTTTAATTAAGTATTTAAATCTCTGTACCGTGCGAACTACTTTTCCTCATACCAAGCTATGTAAAACATTTCTATCTTTTAAAGTTTTATCGATGTATTTTTGAAAACGTCCATATAGTGGTCGTTCGTTATAATTATGGTTACGCTTCCGCAACGTCACGCTTCGTTGCCAACCGGGGTAACGGGGTGTAACAGATTGGTATCAGAGCCAGGTTATAGTGACCTAGGTTGCATTAGTACCCTAGACTATAACTACATTTTAGATTTTTGCTGATTTTCAAAGACATTTTTATAATTAACTTAATATGGGACTTTATGACAGCATCATGTCAAGCCGTGTTGTGATAGTACTATCAGATTCGGAGGAAGAGCATATCCCCACCAGCCGGTATAATCCGGGGT
Organism: Centrapalus pauciflorus; assembly: GCA_020465985.1. Lineage (NCBI taxonomy): Eukaryota > Viridiplantae > Streptophyta > Magnoliopsida > Asterales > Asteraceae > Centrapalus > Centrapalus pauciflorus. Next base: position 420,206 of record JAANYP010000811.1, on the reverse strand, counting down.
GTTTGTCGAGGAAGACCCATCTGAGGAAGAGGACCCTTCTGAATATGAATAATCGGAGGAAGAAAACCCCTCCGAAGCTAAGGGATCCGAGGAAGAAGCAGAGCCGATGGAGGTTGACAAATCCTCCAGTGGGTGGGGAGAGCCATCTGAAGAGGACCCACCATCACCTGTGGTTCCCTCTTACATCCCCTACCATCCATCTGCACCATCACACCACACCTACCTCCCTCACCCCAACGGGTCACTGATGAAGTTTACGGCCCGTAAACGGGTATTTATAACAAGACGGGAGACTATCCCGGTACCAGCACCACAGCCAAACCCGCCGCAACAGCGACGGGCGGATGCACGACGTTGGGGCTGGATGCCCGAGACCCTCCAAGAATGGAGGCGGGAGGAGGGAATCCCCTCCCACTTTGAGGTCAGAGGACCATCCTCCAAACCGACCCCGTCACTCACCCAAGAACCCGCCGAACAGACCATACCACTCTTGGTAGCACGGTCTACAAGGCACGACCTCCAAGTGCGGTTGCTTAACCAAGACAATGGAGAGTTGACAGCCCGTTTAGAGCGGGAGGAGTTACAAAATTCCAACCTGTACTGGGCTACCCAGCACGCCCTCGCCATCCAGCAGGACGGCCTAGATGAGCTTCGGTAGCGATTAGCCGAGAGCGAGGCTCGTAATGAGGAGCTGACTCAGCGTCTCAATGCTTTGGAAAAGGGAGAGACCCCTGATCACTCCCGCACCTAGTACCCTTTCTTTATCTTTGAAATGTTAGGAAATTATTATGTAATAGTGTAGGACTAAAAATTTTCGGGTAATAACCCGCCCCAATGTAAGAAAGATATGAATGATTAATGAAAGTTGCAAGTTATTTATGAATCTGTGTTTGATGATTATAACACTGTGCCTTAAGAAAAAATTTAAATCTTTAAGACTGAACTTCTTACACTATGCTCTTTTCTTTAAACTGTAAGATAATATCGCCAAGGAAGGCTCTGAACACCGCTGATATCGAGCAACTGGTCGCACAACGAGTGGCAACAGCTATAGCTACCTATGAAACCAACAGAAACAGCACCGCAAGCGGCGACGGAGGTGCTAGTCGCACCACAGGAGGATCTGATTCAACCCAGAAAGGGTGTGGAATCAAAGGATTCTTGAGTTGCAAGCCCGATACTTTAACGGGACTGAGGGAGCTGTCAGATTGGTAGGATGGTTTAAGAAATTGGAGTCTGTTTTCCATGTCAGCGGATGTATTGAAGGAGACAAGGTGATGTTCGCCACCCACACTCTACAGGATAGCGCACTGACATGGTGGAATTCCTACGTCCAGTCTGTAGGAATCGATGAAGCCTATCAACTCGCCTGGTCAATGTTGAAGCAAATGATGACGGATGAGTACTGTCCGAGAAACGAACTCCAGAAAATGGAATCGGAGTTCTGGAATCTAGCAATGAAGGGGACGGACATTACAGGGTATACTAACCGATTCCACGAGCTAGCATCCTGTGCCCACAGATGGTGACCCCCAAGTATAAGAAGATTGAGCGCTACATCTGGGGACTCGCCCCTCAAATCCAAGGCAATGTCACTGCCTCCAACCCAACCACCATTCAGGACGCCATCAGAATGCCCAAAAACCTTATGGACCAATTGTCCCGGAGAAACGAGGCCAAAGCAGGGGAGAAGAGAAAATGGGAGCACAAGTCTGGGAAGAATTCGGGCCGACAATCCAAGAAGCCCGAAACAATCATGGCTTACGTAGCTGAAGTCGAAATGCACTTACCATCACAACAAAGGTCGCTGCCCAACCCCTTGTGGAAAGTGCAAGCGTCTTGGTCATTTGACCAAAGACTGTAGATTTGGTACCCCGGGTAACAACGGCGGCAACCAGAGGAGCTGTTATAAGTGTGGAGTTGTAGGGCACTTCAAGAGTGAGTGCCCAAGGTTGAAAAATGGTGGAGGAGCTCAGGGGAGAGCTTTTGTATTGGGAGCAGGTGACGCTCGTCAGGATCCCCATGTGGTATCAGGTACGTTTCTTTTAAATAACAATTTACGCTTACGTACTCTTTGATACTGGGGCTGATAGGAGCTTTATATCTGCTAAGTTTAGTGAACAACTGAATGCCACTCTTTCCCCATTAGAAAATTCTTATGCCGTAGAATTAGCGGACGGAAAGTTGATTGAAGCAAATAGTATAATTAACGAGTGCACACTAAAATTGGCAGATCATCCCTCTAAGATAGACTTGATGCCTATAGAACTTGGAAGCTTTGATGTGGTAGTTGGTATGGATTGGTTGTCACACAATCATGCCGAGATTTTGTGCAGTAAGAAAGTGGTACGGATACCACTCCACAAGAAGAAGGTTCTAACAGTCCAAGGGGAAAGAAAGAACCGTCAGCTGAATGTCATATCCGGCCTAAGGACATTAAAGTGCCTTAGAAAAGGTTTCCATGCAGTATTAGTCCAGATTGCAGAAAAAGAGTCGAAGGAGAAACAACTCGAGGATATTCCAGTTGTTTGTAACTATCCGAAGGTCTTTCCGGAAGATTTTCCTGGGCTTCCGCCAGCTAGGCAAGTGGAGTTCCAAATCGACTTGGTGCCGGGAGCTGCACCAGTCGCAAGAGCCCCATACAGACTCGCTCCTTCTGAAATGCAAGATCTATCCAATCAACTACAAGAGTTGATGGATAAGGGATTCATTCGACCAAGTTCCTCACCTTGGCGAGCTCCGGTCTTATTTGTGAAAAAGAAAGACGGATCCTTCAGAATGTGCATCGACTACCAAGAGCTAAATAAATTAACGGTAAAGATCCGCTACCCCCTTCCCAGAATTGACGACCTATTTGACCAACTACAGGGATCTAGCTTTTACTCTAAGATTGATCTGCGATCCGGTTATCATCAAGTAAAGGTTCGGGAAGAAGATATTCCCAAGACAGCGTTCAGAACTCGTTATGGACATTACGAATTTCAGGTGATGCCATTCGGTTTGACCAACGCACCAGCCGTATTCATGGACCTAATTAATCGAGTGTGTAAACCGTATTCGGACAAATTTGTAATAGTGTTCATAGACGATATCCTTATATATTCCAGAAATAAGGAGGAGCACGAACAACATCTCAAGCTGATCTTTGAGTTGTTAGAGAAGGAACAGTTATACGCCAAATTTTCAAAGTGTGAATTTTGGTTGCAAGAAGTCAAATTCCTTGGGCATGTGATCAACAGCCAGGGAATCCAAGTTGACCCATCAAAAATCGAGGCCATAAAGAACTGGGCAACTCCTAGAACTCCCACAGAAATCCGCCAATTTCTAGGCCTTGCCGGTTATTACAGGCGATTTATTGAAAACTTCTCAAAGATAGCGGGTTCCCTAACCGAGCTGACTCGGAAAGATGTGAAGTATAGATGGGGTGAAGAGCAGGAAAAGGCGTTTCAATAGTCAAAGCAAAAATTGTGTAGTGCACCAATTCTGTCCTTACCTAAAGGGACAGAAAATTTTTTGGTCTACTGTGATGCCTCACACAATGGATTAGGTTGTGTGCTCATGCAAAAGGATAAAGTCATTGCTTACGCATCACGGAAACTCAAAATCCATGAGGTGAACTATACGACTCATGACTTGGAGCTCGGAGCAGTGGTATTTGCTCTCAAGATATGGTGACACTACCTGTACGGAACTCAGTGCACGGTGTTTACAGACCATAAAAGCCTTCAGCATATTCTGAATCAGAAAGAGTTAAATATGAGGCAACGTCGCTGGGTTGAGCTGATTAGCGATTACGACTGCGAGATTCGTTATCATCCGGGTAAGGCGAATGTTGTAGCTGATGCCCTGAGCCGAAAGGAACGGGTTAAACCTTTGAGAGTCCAAGCTTTGGTCATGACTATACAGTCAAACCTAAACTCTCAAGTCCGCGAGGCACAAGAAGAAGCAGTCAAGGAGGGTAATCTACTGGATGAAGCCTTGAGAGGAATGGATAAGATGTTTGAAATCAAGTCAGATGGATGTCGATACTTCATGGAATTTGGATACCAAAATTCGGAGGATTGAGAAAGCTGGTCATGGATGAAGGGCATAAAACAAGATATGCTGTTCACCCAGGGTCAGATAAGATGTATCACGACTTGAAGGGAATGTACTGGTGGCCAAACATGAAGGGTGACATTGCTACATATGTCAGCAAGTGATTAACGTGTTTGAAAGTTAAGGCTGAGCACCAGAAACCATCAGGATTGTTGGTTCAACCAGAAATACCCAAGTGGAAGTGGGAGAATATCACCATGGACTTCATCACCAAGTTGCCAAAGACTTCTGGAGGTTATGACACCATTTGGGTGACTGTGGATCGACTTACAAAGACCGCACACTTCTTGCCAATCAAGAAGACTTATAAGATGGATAAGTTAACACGAATCTATCTTAAAGAAGTCGTCTCAAGGCATGGAGTACCTGTATCAATTATATCACATACGGACAGCCGGTTCACATCTAGATTTTGGTAATCATTGCAAGAGGCATTGGGTACACGCCTAGACATGAGCACAGCCTATCATCCACAGACGGATGGTCAGAGTGAAAGGACGATTCAGACTTTGGAAGACATACTAAGGGCATGTGTTACCGGCTTTGGCAAAAGTTGGGACAGACACCTGACGTTAGTTGAGTTTTCCTATAACAACAGCTATCACTCGAGTATTAAGACCGCTCCATTCGAGGCACTCTATGGGCGAAAGTGTCGATCACCACTTTGTTGGGCTGAAGTAGGAAATAGCCAGATCACTGGACCCGAGATCATCCAGGAGACTACAGAAAAGATAGCCCAGATTTGGAACCGGTTAAAGATCGCACGGAATCGACAGAAAAGGTATGCAGATGTTCGACGGAAGGATTTGGAATTTCAAGAGGGAGATCAAGTAATGTTGAAAGTCTCGTCTTGCAAAGGCGTAATCCGTTTTGGGAAACGTGGAAAACTCAATCCTCGTTATATCGGACCATTCAAGATCACCAAAAGAATTGGCCCGGTAGCCTACCGACTCGATCTGCCCCAGAGCTTAGTAATGTTCATAATACCTTCCACGTATCCAACCTTAAGAAGTGCTTGGCTGATGAAACACTCGTTATACCCCTAGACGAGCTAGAGCTAGATGATAAGTTGAACTTCATTGAAAAACCCGTGGAAATAATGGACCGAGAAGTCAAGAAACTAAATCCCATCCGGATCTCGATAATAAAAGTCAGATGGAACTCTAAGCGAGGTCCTGAGTTTACACGGGAACGCGAAGATCAAATCTGGGAAAAATACCCTCATCTGTTCTCAAATACTCAAGCAGTGGAGAACACGAGCTAATTTCGGGACGAAATTCCCTTGACAGGGGGAGACTGTAACATTCGGCATTAAATCAGGTTAGCAACTATGACCTAATCTGTAATTAATAGCCAATTATAACCTAATCAATGGTCATTAGCAATTAATCAAAGTGATTAACAATGTTCATTAGGAAATTCAACTCAATTATAATAAAATTCATCGGTGCGATGAATCGAGAAATCAATTAATCCGATCGATTTGCGATATGATGGATTAATTCAACTAAGTACATAATTAAATTATGATTAGTGACACTAATCATACACTAATACAATTACTTAACATTAATTATACAAGACTAAAACAATTCATTAAAACAATGCATCCAAAAGTATTTATGAACTTACATAAAAAGGGAAATACAAGAATACATTTCTAAATACTTTTATACAAAAAAAATGAATGTACATGGATATACATGTATATGGACGGCCCTATAGGGGTGGTACAACATAGAGTTTGACTTCAAATATTTTATTACAAAAACCATGTTTACTTTAAACATCATCATTTTGTTTAAAAGTGCACACAACCTTTACCTCCCATGCTTTTCATAATTGCAAGACTTTCTCATTCTCTATAAATAGAGATCTATTTTCATTCATTTGATTCACACCAAAACCTCCTTCTTTCTCTCTTCATATCCGGCCACACACACCCACACATACTACACACAATTTTCTTTCAAGTGTTCTTCATTTGTGCAAGTGTTCTTGGTGAAATCCTTCAAGATCCAACCTTCTTCACACTTGTATTCTTATATTTCATCAAAGTAAGTAAATACTAACTTATTTCATCTTATATTTATGTTTATATAAGTCTTGCATAATATATATAATCACCAACAACAACAAGTTATATAAAAACTCAAGTTTATAAGTCACTAGTTTTTGTTTTTAAGTTGTTTTCTTCAAGTGTGTTTATAAATAGATAAACACATCATAAAAGTGTAAATATTATGAAAACAAGTGATATATATGTGTTTTATAACTTTTATACAAGTAGTCGTTGAATAAACAACAAGAATCACTAGTTATTTCAAGTTTATAAACTACGAATTTTCGGCAGAAAATTTACATCGACTTTGAAAAATCATAACTAATTCATATCTTAACGAAATGAGTTCATTCTTGTATCAAAAGTTAGATCTATGTCTCAACTAAAAATCTGGAAGTTTTCATAATTTATTTTGGAGTTTAAGACCCCCAGAAATTAATTGGGAAACCGAAAGTTTGACAGCTCAAAAATGGCCAACATAGGGTTTTCAACAAGCTTTTTCCCCAACCTAAACATCTCGAAAAATGGCTGTTGTTGACTTTAAAAATTCTTTGTATATATATATATACTTGACGTTTTAAGTGGGTTTCATGTATAAACTTGTAATGTTGGGTGATTTAAGACATAAAAATCTATAAATATACATATTATCATATATTAGAGATATTAAGTCCCTATTATCATTTAGGACTCGATTAAACACATCCAGTCTCATCACCCATCAATCTACGCAAATTTGCATTTTACGCTCGTATTTGCCATCGCACTCACGGTGAGTCTTCATAGCCCCTATTTTCACACTGTGATGTTTTGGGGTTGAAATACATGCTACGTTTTCACATGGACATAGAAACAACGTCATTTCTATTATGTATTACACATGTGGTTCCATCAGCCCTTATATCATGAACCGTTAATTGCATTTATTTGTAAGCGCGAATATATTGTGGATAGATCTATCGGGAGTCATGTCCCCCATTCGGGTTAGTTCAGCTCGGCTAACAACGGATGCATATATATCTAACACACGGTATTACGTATTGGAATACTGCACAGGGCAAACTCATTTAATTAAGCTTCAGTTTCATGATGGTTTATATGTAATACATAACATGGAATTTATGATTTTATAAATTCAAAGTCAACTGTTGTTGTCCATACAAGTCAGATTTACGTGTAAACCTATGAGCTCACCAACAATTTTTGTTGACGTATTTTAGCGTGTATATTCAAATTAAGGCAAGTGTGCCACATCAGAAGTATTTTTCGAGCTTCCGCACTTAAGGAGTCGCATCCATTTACAAAACCACCGGAGATTTAGTTGCATTATTTTGATTACTTTAATTATGTATTTAAATCTCTGTACCGTGCGAACTACTTTTCCTCATATCAGGCTATGTAAAACATTTCTATATTTTAATGTTTTATCGATGTATTTTTGAAAACGTCCATATAGTGGACGTTCGTTATGATTATGGTTATGCTTCTGCGACGTCACGCTTCGTTGCCAACCGGGGTAACGGGGTGTGACAGTATGACTGAGGGCAGACCCATCAAAAGAAGACAACTAGTCTTGGAATCATCAAAAGAAGAAATTGAGACTGATCCATCCACTTCAACCAAAGGAAAAGGCAAGGCTGTTGTGGATATATAGGTTGCAAGAGACCTTCTAGCTAAAATATGACAAAGCCCAAGAAAAAGAAATGAAAATTCCACTTGAAACATATTAAGAGTGGAAACAAGAGCAAGTTGAGCTCCTGGAAAAACAAAGAGAGGAAACAGCTTCTATGAAGGCTACTCAGGTTTTGGCTGCTAAAAAGGAAAAGAAAGTAAAAATGTCATCTTTGTTAGTGCCAAAGAAATTGGAGGAAGATGTCAAGGAAACTGACAGTAAGAAAAATGGGACAAAGAAGGAGAAGGAATCAAAGGTCTCTATGACTAAGGAGAAGTCTTTGTCAACCATCCTTTCATCTGTCAGGACCTAATTTCACTTTGACAACCTGGCCAAAAAGACGTTTTATGATGTTGCTGAAAAAAGGCTGGCCAGGAAAACCATTTTCAAAGTTGTTCCCACTTTAAGGAAGAGTCAGCCTTGGAAGCTACAAATTACAAGATTTGATGTTGATGGCCCTGAATTGGAGTCATATGAAGCAACAGATGAAGCCAAAATGGGGTACAGAGAATGGGTTGAGCTTGCACTGACTCTAAGCAGTTCAAAATCTGAGACTGCTAAAACTGTTAGAGCATTTGTGAGAAAGCTGGTGGAAAAGGTATAGGGGTTGGGTCTTATACCTAAAGAGATGATTAAGGGTACTTCCAGAATGGAACCCGAAATCAAATGAAGAAGAAAGAAGAGGTACACGGAACTTGTGGAGATAGTGATGTCGATCTAGCAAGGGTTCTATGCCACAGAGATAAAGGGTATAAATCACAGCCTACCCAATGGCGTAAAACCAGCTGAAGGGAAGTTTATTGAAGATCCTGAAGTTGGACTATTCTTTGTGGATCATCTTACTAAAAAGATGTGCTTTCAGAGAGCTTCAGATCTTTACAAAGTTGGTGTCAAACAGCTTCATGCCATCAGATGCATGATAACATACATAAAGCACTTCAGGTGGAGAGTTGCAATTCTAAATCAGTTAGCAACATGCAATGCCCGGGGTGAACTGGACTGCCAGAAGCTCTTCTACCTAAAACAGGAGGTTGAGAGCTTTGAAGCCAAGAAAGAAATGTTGGCTGGCCTGGAACAAGAATAAATTCTCAAAGCTACTGCTGAATTAGAGAAAGAGAAAGGTCCATCTACAGATGATGTGTAGATGAAGAATGGAAGATGACCATTAGTGGGCCAGGCTTGCCATTAACTACTCCCATCAACAATAGTCCAATCGTTGTATTTGTAGTTTTGGATGTAATGTACATTAGTTGTACTTTTCTTTGTAACGTTAGTTGTTTAGACAGTTTTCATTATGTATAAGCAAATCATTTACTTTACTTGTATGTTGTAATCTTATTTCTGAATCTGTAATATAAAAGTATATATTGATAACGGATATGGTCTTCCTTAGACTGAATATTGCAAATAGGGGGACATTCTTAGGCACAAAAAAGCCTCAATCAAACCTGTTATATATCATAGGGGGGATTTCTAATCAAATCTGTTTGATACACTTAAGGGGAAACTTTAAAGGCTTTTTAATGCCTTAATCAAACCTGGTAAGTGGTTTTCAAAATCAGCCCAAGTCTGAGTTACACTATTACATTAGTTGTAACTTGGCAGTTTGTCAAAACTGTCCAAATCTGTTGGACAGGTTTGACAGATTCTGTCTAAGCTGTCCATATCTATCGGACATTTTAAGCGTGGTTAGTTAATTTGTTCTTTGTGAATAGATTTTGTTCTTTGTGAATAGGTTTAACACTTCATGGAATTTGTTTCTATACCTTCATGAAATGTATTAAACGTGGAGATCAGCCTTAGAGTCAAGACAATGTGGAAAATTAGAACTGCCAAGTATCTGCCAAAGCTATTCTGAAACATGAAGACAAAAAGGATATTTGAATTGGGTGACAGACCATTTCTTATACCAAAATAGCTTTACAATGAAGAATAAAGGTTATCAGTTGACATTCCACTTTGTGGTAAAGCTAAGGAAGACAGAGACAATAAGGTAAAGACAAAGATTCTGCAGTAAGAAGACAAAACTGCTTTGTCAGATTTGTCTTGGTGCAGAAAAGCAAATTTGTCTCATTACAAGACATTCCCACTTTCTTTACAACCATTGAAAAACTTTCACTGAGATGCTGTAAATGAGTATAAACGAGAAGCTTCCAAGGAAAGAGAAAGGAACTGAGATATTCACAAACTAAAAAAGTGAGTGCAAAGCAAAGTGTGTTTTTCTTGCATGCATGTTCAGTTTAACTCGAGTGAATTAGCATAGTGTGTCTAAGTTGTTCAGTATCAAAAGCTGATCAATCTATGTCTTGTGCGTAAATGGTGAGTGAATCTTAGTGTGTCACTTCATTTTAACTAATTTGAGTATGTCTTAGATTTGTTAAAGTCTGTTGTTCAATTCTATCATCTCTTCCGCAATCCAAACCTGTTTGTAATTTTAACAAGTGTTAATATATATTTACTAGCATTGAGAAAAATCTATGTGATTAAGGATTAACCGTATCCCCCCCCCCCTACAGTTTATCTGAGTCAACGTTGGAAACCTTTTGGGATCTACAACTGGTATCAGAGCCAGGTTGAGTGTGTCAACTCTAGATCTCTCTCATTACTTCCCATTTTCCCACTATGGACAAGTATGCTTCAAACTCCTTATCCTACTATGACAATGGTTCTATGGCCAAACCCCCAAATTTCAATCACCAAAACTTCTCTGTCTGGAAGTGTAGGATGATGCTCTATTTTGAGAATCTGGATGTACAACTTCCAGAAATAGTGATGGAAGCTACCTATGTGCCTACCTCTATCACAACCATCACTTCTTCTGCAGAATGTGTTATTCCTGAGGTCAGGACTGTTGAGAAGGCTAAAGCTCAGTGGATTACTGAAGATAAGAGACTGGTTTCTCTGGATGCAAAAGCTAGGTACAACCTTGTGATATCTCTTCCTGATGATGTATTCAAGCAGGTTGAGAAAATGAAGACAGCCATAGAAATGTGGGACACTCTATGCACTGTCTATGATGGTCCCTCACCTTGGATAACAGGAGCAACAATCTTGTTTGACAATATGAGTTGTTCTTTGCCAAGCCAAAGGAGATCCTTAATAAAACTTATACCAGGTTCACTGCTTTGATAAATGACCTCAAAGCTGTTGGGATCACTAAGGACTGTCTAACACTAATAAACAAGTTCTTAGATATTCTGCCTAAAGAGTGGAATTATTTTTCAACCGTACTCAGAAATTCAGGCACCATCAGAAACATGGATCTTGTATATCTTTAGGGATCATTGCTAAATGATGAGCAATCAAGGCTTCAAAATAGGAATGCCTTGGAAATGTCTAAGAGAGGTTCAGCCTTGGTGGCTAATGTAAGGCAACCTGTGAATCAGGTGTGTGATGTGTTCACACAAGCGGATTTTCATGCTGATGAAAACTTAGAGGTTACTTCTGAGGAGGAAGAGGAGAATGAAGACCTTGGTGAAATTGATGATGAGCAAATGATTGCTATGCTTTTCAAAAAGTTTAACAAGAAAAGTTTGGAACAAGGATGCCACAAAAGAAATCAAGTGCCATCAGAAAAAGTGCATTTGATAAATCTAAGACTAGGTGCTTTAAATGTGGCAAGACATGCCATATTGCTACAGATTGTGTGTCTAAAGCTGTTGTCTCCTCATCCAAACCCCACAAGACTAACAAAGATGATGGCTATATGGTCAAGTATCTTTTAGCCATGGCCACATTAAAAAAGTTTGAAGACTCTGTGGCTTCCAACAAACAGAGGGGAGTAATGGCTGTAGCATGTGACTGAGAAGACTCTGACCCATCAATCGATGAGAAAGATGATAACTTCCTTGTAGCCAATGATGATGTAGATCCCAAAGGTTTCCCAAGTATGTTAATGAAAAAGCTATAAAGGGAGGGGTTTATACATCTAATTCTTTAGAACACACTTTTTCTCAATGTTTGTATGTATATATTAACAGTTGTTAAAATTACAGACAAGTTTGGATGGTGGAATGATCCAAACTCAGATGACAGGAACAACAGATTATAAACTAATCTAAGACTCACTCAAACTAGATACAATAAATTTACTCACTAAGGTTCACTCACTGTTTATACAAGACACACACAGACAACTTTGAGATGGAACAACTTAGACACACTTAGCTATTTTACTCTAAGTTGAAAGCAGAACTCGCATGCATGAAAAACACATTTTACTTTGCAAATGCACATTCTAGACTTGGGGATGTCTCTCTTGATGTCTCTAATTCATTGGAAGCTTCTTTTATACTCACTCAGTGAATCTCAGTGAAGGTTCTTCAATGGTTGTAGAGAAAGTGGGAATGTCTTGCAAACAGACAAGGATACTTTTCTGCACGTCTGCCAAATCAGGCTTTGTCCACTTATTGCAGAATCTTTGTCTTTTCCTGTTTGTATTATGTTGTCTACAGCTTTATGTTAAAGAGGAATGTCAACTTTAGACCTTTACTCTTCAGTGTAATGCTATTTTGATATACGAAATGGTCTGTCACCCATTTTAGATATCCCTTTTGTCTTCATGCTTCAGAGCAGCTTTGGCAGAACTGGCAGCTTCTGGTTTTCCACTTGTCATGAGTTGTAGACTAATCTTTACGTACAATACTTTGCATGAGGACATGGAAAAAAAAATCCATAATGTATAAAACCTGTTCACAAAGAACAGGTTCTGTTCACGAAGAACGAAACACTATCTTGAGTCAAAACTGTTCAATAAACATGAACAGCTAAGATAGTTTCTGTCAAACCTGTCCAACAGTTATGAACAGCTTTGACAATCTGCCAAGTTACAACTAATGCAACAGTGTAAATAGACTTAGGCTGATTTTGCAAATCACTTATGAGATTTCAATAAGGCATTAAAAAGCCTTAAATTTTCCCTTTAAGTGAATTAAACAGCTTTGTTTAAATCTCCCATGATGATATAGACAGGTTTGATTGAGGCCTTTTGGTGCCTAACAGATGATGTTCCTTCTTCAAGCAGCTTCAAACAAGATTTAGCCGAAGCTGAGTCTCTAAGCTCTTTGGACAAGAGGAATCCTACAATGATGTATAAGCAACCAAACCAGGATTAGTACTTGGACAGTGGTTGTTCTGGCCACATGACAGGTTGCAAGGATCTGCTGAGTGACCTTAAGCTTGAACACAGCCTAAAGGTCACTTTTGGTGACAATGTCCAAGGATCCACAGAAGGATATGGCACTCTCCGTGCAGGTGCTGCTATTTTCAATAAAGTAGCCTATGTGTCTGGGCTGAAACACAACCTTGTTAGCATAAGTCAACTGTGTGATGCTGGCTACAAGGTGAACTTTGATGAGCACATTGGATACATATTGAATTCTCAAGGCAAGGTTGTGCTGTGTGCACAATGAAGAAAGGGTGTATACATAGTAGACATGAAATCCGCTGATCAAACAACTCAGACTTGTTTTCTCTCAAGAACTAATGCAGACCTCAATTAGTTATGGCACAAAAAGCTCTCACACCTGAATTTCAAGATATCAACAAATCTGTAAGAACGAGTTGGTGACAGGTTTGCCTTCTATAACCTTTGTTAAGGATAAACTCTGCTCAGCTTGTGAGAAGGGCAAAGAGAAAAACGACATCTTTTAAATTCAAGCACAAATTCTCTATTGATTCACCTCTCTTCTTAATCCATATGGACTTGTTTGAACCTGTTAATGTCTCAAATCTATGAGGAAGAAGATACACCGTAGTAATGGTTGATTTGTTCTCCAGGTACACATGGGTAATCTTCCTAAAGACCAAAGGAGAGGCTGTCAGAGAAATTATTGGCTTCATCAAAAATATGGAGGTTCTGAACTCTACCCAAGTCAAGAAGCTCAAGAGTGATCATGGTACTGAATTCAAAAAAAGTACTCTTGAGGACTTTTGTGAAGAAAGAGGAATTCTCAAAAAATTTCACTAGTAAGAACTCCTCAACAGAATCGAGTTGCTGAAAGGAGAAGTAAGGCTCTTATAGAAGCTACTAGAACCATGTTGTCTGCATCACATTTCTCTTCAACATATTTGGCTGAAGCAGTCAACACTACCTGCTTCACTCAAAACAGATTCTTAGTGGTGAAAAGGTTCAATAAAACCCTTTATAAATTACTCAAAGGGAGGAAGCCTAACATAAGCTACTTCCATGTATTTGGATTCCCTTGCTTCATTCTGAATCAAAGGGATCAGCTGGAAAAATTTGAAACCAAAGTTAATTAAGGAATTTTTGTTGAATACTCAGCAATTTCCAAAGCCTATAGAGTATACAACCCCAGAAGAAAGGTGGTTGATGAAACCATCAATGTCACCTTTGAAGAGTCTGCAAATTCTTCACTCACAGTTGAACTTGAATTAGTTTTAGGAGACTTCACCTTTGATGATCTTCTACATTCAAATGCTGAAGATAAACACTCTAAAGCTTCCACATCATCCAGAGTGGACCCTGCTACTAAAAGTGGACATGATGATGACTATATTGGTTCACCCTGTGTGAATAAGTGCACTGATATAGTTGATGTCCATGTCCAGAACCAATCAATGTTGATTTTCATGAATATCCCTCTGATGTGTGCAACACCAATGATACTCCTTCAACAAATGAACAAACTTAAGATGTTAGTATGTCTGACAATCAAGAAATTTGTTCTACAAGACTTGTTGATGATGAAACTAGTGTTCAAGATCCAGAGGAATCACCATTGAAACATGATCCTAAGTGGATCAGATGTCATCCTAATGAGCAGATAATGGGTGACATCAATAAAGGTGGGCTACTCTTGGAAATTTTTTTATGTTTGCAAGTTTTGTATCCCAGATGGAGCCAAAGAAGATTGATGAAGCTTTGAAGGATGTCATTTGGGTCACTGCCATGCAGGAAGAACACAATAAATTTAAGAGGAACAAAGTATGAAAGCTGGTCCCCATGCCTAAAGGAAAAACTATAAGTGGCACCAAGTGGGTATCCAAGATCAATATGGATAAGCAAAGTCATGTCAATAGAAATAACGCAAGATTGGTTGCTCAAGGGTATAGGCATGAAGAAGGAAAAGATTGTGATGAAACATTTGCTCCTGTGGCTAGGCTGGAAGAGTTTCATTTGTTTCTTGCATATGATGCTCTCAAGAGAATGAAAGTAAGCCAAATAGATGTAAAGAGTGCATTTCCGAATGGCAAGCTGGAAGAGGAAGTATATGTTAAGCAGCCCCAGGTTTGAGGATGAACAACATCCAAGTTTTGTCTATAAGTTGGACAAAGCTCTTTATGGTCTGAAACAAGCCCCAGAGCCTGGTATGTGAGTAGTGGATATTCCATTAGTGAAGTTGATACCACAAATAAGATGAAATCTGACATCATGCTTATTCAAATTTTTGTGGATGATATTATATTTGGCTCTACTAATGAACAGTAATGCAAGAATTTTTCATTGCTCATGAAATATAAATATGAGATGAGAATGATGGGTGATCTCACATTTTTTTTCTAGGATTACAGGTTAAACAAACTTTAAATAAAGCTTTTGTAAATCAAAGAAAGTATACACTAGATCTTTTGAAAAAGTTTAAATTTGATCAGTGTTCATCCATTAAAACCCTAATGGCAACCAATGTTAAGTTGGATGTTGATACCTATGGCAAGTCTGTTTCAGTAACAGCCTAAAGAGGTATGATTTGGACTTTGATATATCTAACAGCTAGTAGACCAGGTATAATGTCTACAACCTATTTGTGTGCTAGATTTCAAGCTGATCCAAAGGAATCACATCTAGATACTGTAAAAAGAATCTTTAGATACCTCAAGGGTACAACAGGTTTGGGTCTTTGGTATCCCACAGACTCAAGCTTTAACTTAATTGGATACACAGATTCAGATTTTGCAAGTTGCATGTTTGATAGAAAAAGTATAATAGGTGGGTGTCAACTCCTTGGAGGCAAGTTGATTAGTTGGAGAAGTAAGAAGCAGAACTTTGTGTCAACTTCTACTGCGGAAGATGAGTATATTTCTGCTGGAAGCTATTGTAGACAAATTCTTTGGATGCAACATCAGCTTGAGGATTATGGATTAGTGTATAGGAAAACTCCTATACTTTGTGATAACACAAGTGCCATAGCCATATCCAACAACTCTGTCTTCCACTCTAGAACAAAGCATATAGAGGTCAGACATCACTTCATAAGGGATCACATCCAGAATAGTAATGTTGAAGTATCTTTTATTCCTACAGAAGATCAGCTTGCAGATATTTTCACCAAACCTCTTGATGAAAACAGGCCTAATACCCTTGTCTGTAAGCTTGAAATGTTAAATAAAGGTGACTAAGTGTCATTGATGTTCAACAGTTACATGGACAAACCTGCTCTTTTCTCAAAAACAGCCTAGATATAGAGTTGGTATCACTGGCTCTGCATTTAGTTGTTATTAGAAATAAGAACAGGTTTGACATCTAACAGGTTTCAAAACTAAGTATTTCTCAAACAAACCTGTCTAAGTGTCTAAATCTCAAAACTACTCACTCAGTTATCTCTGTCAAAACAACCATACGGTTCAAACAGCATTTCTTCCCGGCCGTGTATATCCAGAAAATCAAGACAGACTTCCTCATCTTCCTTGAACATCTTTTTTCTATCCAAGAAATGTGGATTCTCATTTGCACTCCCATGCTTCTTCCAAGCAAAAGTCATATTTTCACAATCAATCAAATCGACAATCGTCGAAGGCTAACAACTTGTGCCCAAAATGTGGGAGACATCATAACGGTGAGTGTACGTTGAGCACTCTTGTCTGTCATGGATGTGGGGAGCTGGGGAATATACATACTCACTGCCTGAAGAACACTAGCAAATGTTATATATGTGGTAATATGGGCCACAAATCTTGTGGATGTCTGGAGAGAAAAGATTTTCCAGGCAAAAAGAAAAGCCTCAGCCATTAAAACGACTAATGGTGGTGGTTCCTCCCCATCAAAGGGGAACATGCCGAAGGTTCATTCTCGGGTCTACCAAATCACTGTCTATGAAGCCCGAGACGCACAAGATGTGGTGATCGGTACTTTCTTATTCAACTATTTACCTGCTATCATTTGAACGAAAGTTAGATAGGTTTCCCTCATTTTTACCGTTTCCTTTGACTGTCAGTGTGGCAAATGGAAATTTTTTATTGCCACGCAAGTTTACTATGACTTTGTGCATTCCTTAGATGGTTACGAATTCAATATCGATCTGGTTCCAATAGACACTATCGAGTTTGATATGACAGTCGAAATGGATTGGTTAGCAGAAAATCATGCTAGTATTGTATGTGCCAGACGGGTTGTCCAATTGGAAACTTCAGAAGGCAAAGAAATATTCGTGTGTGGCGAGAGACGGAAAATGGAAACCCTAATAATTCCTGGGGCAAAGGCACGAAGTGGTCTTAGTACGGGGTGTTAAAGCTTCATAGCTTTTGTGCTTGACGTCAAGAAGGAGGAGAAATGAGTACAAGATGTGCCAATGGTGAGTGAGTATCCATATGTGTTTCTTGATGAGTTGGCAGGATGGCCACCTGACCGACCGGTTGAGTTCAGGGTTGACTTGGTGCCCGGTTCTGCACCTATTGCATGTGCTCCTTACCGAGTAGCTCATTCTGATATGAAGGAAATGATGGCACTGTTACAGGAGTTGCTAGAGAAAGGATTCATCCGACCGAGCACCTCACCTTGGGGTGTCATGATCTTGTTTGTGAAGAAGAAAGATGGATCTCTTAGAATGTGCATCGACTACCAGGAGTTGAATAAGGTGACTATAAAGAATAAATACCCTTTGCCTCCAATTGATGATTTGTTTGATGAACTGCAAGGGGCTTCTTATTTCTTGAAGATTGATCTTTGTTCGGGTTACCATCAACTTAAGGTACAAAGTGAAAATGTGCATATGATGGATTTCAGAACTTGGTATGGCCACTATGAGTTCTTCGTGATGCTTTTTGGTCTTACCAACGCACCGGCCGCATTTATGGATTTGATGAATTGAGTATGTCGCCCTATGCTTGATAAATTCTTGATCGTATTCATTGATGACATTTTGGTCTACCCCAAGACAGAAGTGGATCATGTCTTTTACCTACAAGAACTACTCGAAGTCCTTCGCAAGGAACGACTATATGCCAAGTTCACGAAGTGTGAAATCTTGCTATGACAAGTATGAAATTCTTAACTTTAGCTATAATTCCTTTTATTATAGTGAAAAAGATAAACTTCATTTCTTAACCCCTTGGGTTTATGACTCAAATAGGCTCGGATATGCTCAAGCTTGCTTAAACTTGCTCAAATGAATGTTGAATCTGCTAAAAAAATTAGATACTCAGAATGCATTCAAGGCTCTACGCAGGCTCATAATGCTCAAATTTCTCATATGAGGCTTTGTTTAATAAAATATGAAAGTACACTGCTTAATTATGCTCATAAATGCTAATTCTCTGCTCAATAGCGCTAAAACTGAAACTTAACTTTTACTGGACTCGAGCTTAACTGCTGGAATCGAGCTTAACTGCTTTAGACTCGAGCTCGTGTCCATAGGACACGAGCTCCTCATAGTTCAATGCTTTCACTTAAACTCCAAATGGCTAACACTCTACCCAAAATTCTAACAAGCTTCAAATTTATCTAGATTCACAATATAAGGACACGAACCAATCATTTGATATACTCGAAGTCTTCGAGTCTTAAGGACTGAATGCATGAAAATATTCCCAACTTATTTCCAAAACGCAATTTCCCATAATTTCAACACACTTAATATACAACTTTTTAGCTTGTTTAAACAGTTATAAACCCATGAAGTCATCAAATAACTCATTTACAATCATTTCATGTCAAATACCAACTCATCTCTATGCAAGAACACCATGAACACACACTAAAACACACACTAAGCTTAAATTTGTACTTGAAAATGATTTTGCCTCATATATTTGTTAAAACACTTCAATAAGCTTCGATATTTAGCTTTAAACTGATGACACACACATGCAACAACAATTCCCCATCCAAATCATTAACAACTCTGGTTTTACCCAAAACCATAAAAAATACTAGATTTCAACAATTTACCTTGATTCCTTGATAGTTCGATGCTTATAAAATTTCAAATAGAAATTAAAAACAAGTTTCCAACTTTTTTTTCCTCAAATCTCGATCACAATGTAGAGAGAGAGAGAGAGAGAGAGAGAGAGAGAGAGAGAGAGTGTGTGTGTGTGTGTGTGTGTGTGTGTGTGTGTCCGGTTAGAGAGAGTGTGGGAGAATTTTGAATTCTTGGAAAAATGACCTACTTTTCACTCTTTTCCCCCCTTTCATTCACTTTTTCAAATATTACATCCCTAGTCCCTCTACTTGTCTTTCTCTTATTTGCGCAACAACATAATAATAACTTCAAATAATTCATTTCTTTAAATTTGCAACTAATTCTTATTAAATAAAATTTCAATCATGCTTACAATTAATTGTCTTATTTCATGCTTAAGAATTGAGATGTTACAGTGGTCCCTGTGAGTACTAGCACTAACATTTCATAATGTGCATTGCATGTAAGGTTTTGTCATTTCTTACTACCTTTGGAGACTTGATTGATGTATTATATTCACAATTGTATGACTCATATATATATATATGGGGAATGGATGGGGATATATCTCATACTTGAAATCTCTCAACTATTATATCTTGTTTATTCGTTCATTTGGCCTCACCTGAAATTCTGTGGTAAAACGGACTAGCTCTAAGTCTGCAAATTGAGCAATACATTTTGGACTAACTGTTAGGCACAAAAAGGCCTCAGTCAAACCTGTTCTGCATCTGAGGGGGAGATTCTAAATCAAACCTGTTGATGCATTTGAAGGTTGAATTTAAGGCCTGTTATATGCCTTATTGAGACCTGAAAATGATTAGCAATATCAGCCCAAAGTTGTTCTATGTGTTGCATATGTTGCAACAAAGGCAGTTTGGCCCAAGCTGTTCAATCTGCTGAACAGGCTGGACATAAACTGTCTACGTTGCTCTACACTGGTGAGCAGCTTGGGCAGTTTACATGTGTATAGTTCTTTGTGAACAGAGCCTGTTCTTTGTGAACAGGCTAAACACTTTATGAAATGTGTTTCCAAGTCCTCATGTATTGTTTTTGACTACAAGATCAGTTTACAAAGTCGAAGACAAAGTGGAAATCAGAACTGCTCAGCCTGCCCAAGCTGTTCTGTTACATGAAGACAAAAGGATATTTGAAAAAGGGTGACAGGCCTTTTCTTATATCAAAATAGGCCTTTACAAAGGAAGAAAGACAGAAAGTTGACATTCCTTATTTAGTTAAAGCCAATGCAACAGTAGACAAAGTGAAAAGACAAAAGTTCTGCTGCATAAAAGCATGTCTGCTTTTCAAAAATGTGCAGAAAAAGCTTATGTTGTCTTTTCAACAAGACTTTCCCTTTTTCCTTTCGTCCAATGAAGAAGCTTCACTTAGATCCTCTGATTGAGTATAAAAAGAAACTTCCAAGGATTGAAAGAATAAGCAGAAAAAGCTAAATGCTGAATCCAAGAGTGAATGTGCATTCAAGTGTGTCTTTCATGCATGCAAGTCTGCTTGAATAAAACAGTGCTTGGTGTCTAAGCTGTTCTTGTTCAAGCTGTTCCTCTGAGTCTTGTAAACATAGTGAGTGATTCTTAGTGAGTGTATTCATTGTAATCAGTTTAAGTCAGTCTTAGACTAGTTAAACATACTGTTGTATCTGTCATCTCAGCTTGAACCTTTCCACATTCAAGGTCGTTTGTAATTAACATTTGTTGATAATACATACAAACATTGAGAAAATTAAGTGTAGTTTTTAAATAGCTGTATTCACCCCTCCCCCCCTATACAGCTTAAGGCTATATACTTGGGATATCTTTTGGGACCTACAACTGGTATCAAAGCAGTTTAGAGTGTGTGTCATTCTAGATCTCTCATTCTCCCAAAGTTTCCATGGACAACAGTGCTGCAAGTTCCTCATACTATGACAATGGCTCAATGGGCAAACCTCCAAAGTTCAATCATCAGAACTTTTCTGGTTGGAAGTGCAGAATGATGCTCTACTTAGAGAATCTGGATGTACAACTACCGGAGATTGTGATGGAGGGTCCCTATGTGCCAACCTCTGTTACAACTATTACTCCTGCTGTTGAAGGAGCTGCTCCTGAAATCAGAACATTTGAAAAAGCAAAAGCTCAATGGTCTGATGAAAACAAAAGGTTGGTGGCTCTTGATGCAAAGGCCAGAAATAACCTGGTCATATCTCTGCCTGATGATGTGTTCAAACAGGTTGAGAAAATGAAGACTGCAAAAGAAATGTGGGATACTTTGTGTACCATCTATGATGGACCCACAATCACACTGGATAACAGGATTAACAATCTTGTTAGACAGTATGAACTATTCTTTGCAAAACCAAAGGAGACCCTCACTGAAACCTACACCAGGTTTACTGCTCTTGTTAATGATCTCAAAGCTGTTGGGATCACCAAAGACAGCCTGACTCTGGTGAACAAATTTTTAGACATTCTACCTGAAGAATGGAATTACTTTTCTACAATCTTAAGAAATTCAGGTACCATCAGAAGTATGGATCTTGTTAATCTGTATGGATCCTTGCTGAATGATGAGCAGTCAAGGCAACAAAAGAGAAATGCCTTGGAAATGTCTAAGAAAGGTGCAGCCTTTGTGGCCAGCGTGAGACAACCTGTAAGTCAGATGGGTGATGTGTTCACTCAACCTGATCAACAGGCTGATGATAAGGAGGAAGTATCTGATGAGGAAGACAATGCAGATCTTGCTGAACTGGATGATGAGCAAATGATAGACATTCTTGTCAAAAAGTTCAACAAGAAAAGGTTTGGAAGAAACGTGCTGCAGGGAGGCTCAAATGTTGTTAAAAAGAAAGCATTTGATATAACCAAAGTTGAGTGCTTCAAATGTGGCAAACCTGGCCATATAGCTGCTGACTGTGTGTGAAAAGCTATTGGTTAGTCATCCAAACCACACAAGACAAAAAGGGATGATAGCTAGGGTTAAGTACCTTATGGCTATGGCTAAGCTTAGGAACTTGGAAAACTCAGTGGTTTCCAACCGACAAAAGGGACTCATGGAAGAGACTTGTGACTGGGAGGAGTCTGATTCATCTTCAGATGAAGAAGACAATCAATGTCTGATGGCCAACACTGATGTCCCATCAACAAGCAACTTCAAACAGGATCTGGCTGAAGCTGAAGCCTTCAGCAGCTTGGAGAACTGGAACCCTACAATGATGTATAAGGTACAAAATTTTATGGATTACAGTTCTGAAGAAAAAGTTAAAATGTTTGAATATATGCTTGTTGATCTGAAAGCTGCTGCTGAGAAGCATACTGTTTTATTATCTGAAATCTCTAAGCTTAAAACTGATCTTGAAACAAAATCCAGTAAACTGGACAGTTTCCATAAGTTGGAAACTGAGCTTGATGAATTAAAACAAATCAATTCCATTTTACAGGAAGAGAAGAGAGAATCAGATATAAAACATGCTAAGCTTCAAAAGATAGTTGACTCTTGGTGCCAATCTGCACAAAAAGTCAGTCACTGCATAAGTCAGCAGATTCCTGCACAAATCCAAGCCTATCTTGGAGGGGATCTTGACACAGCAGCTTCCATTGTTGAGGTCAATAATTTGAAAGAAGACTTGTCCACTCTTGGTGAGCTTCCAAACACTTTTATCCAAAAAGTGAATGGCAAATTAATCTCAACAAACAGGTTTGACAGGCCTCAAAACACTGACAGCTCGTGTGAACCTAGCTCAAAAGCTGCTGATGAAATAAGTTCTTCATCAAATAAGCTTGCTAAGTGCTCTGCTGATTCACACAATCAAAAGAAAGGAAAGCATGTCCAAACTGCAGCTGTGGACACCAAACCCGTCAACAAAATAGGCTTTGGGTCTAAAGCTGATGTAAAAAGGCATACTAATCCTTTTAATGCTGAACATTTTGAAAATAAGTTTTCAAAAGGTAAGCAGTCTGCCTTTAACAAGGGTAAGCCTCCTGTTGAAGGCAAACCTGCTGTGATTTCAAATAAGTTTTCTAATCATAGTGGTAAACTAGTTTTAAATGAGAATAAGTTTTTCAAAATCAGAAATAATGATTATGTTGATAGGCAACATCAATCACATCTCAGGAAGGGCAAAGGCAAAGCCATTACTCAGCCTGAGATAGTTGGGAATAAACTTCCTAAACCTGTGGAAGTTCAAAAGCCAATTAAGCTTCCTATCTTTAACATCTGCCCTCCTAAAAAGAGGAAAGAAGAGACAGGCAAAGCTATTGCTATTGAACTTTCCACTCAAGCTGTTGATTCATCAAATAGCAATAAGTTTGTTAAACCTGCTGATAGAATCAACAGAAATAACTCAGAATGTGTTTCTGAAAGGTCTTCTTCCAAAAATGCTAAGAGGAGAAAATGTTATAAATGTAGAATGAAGACACATCTGGCCAAAGACTGTCCTGAAACTGAGGACATGAGGCCTGCTGACTTTGATGGTTCTCTCACAGCTAACATAAACAGTGTTGGAAACATCTCAGTCAATGAGAGTGGTATCCAAACTGATACCATTCAAATAGGGAATATTAGTGTTGACATTACAAGTCCATCAACAAATGTTGATGAAGTAGGAGAACTCATCTCTGTGATGAGTTCCCCTAAAAATGACTAATATTCTTCTTGTCACTCTGCAGGAAAAACAACCATCCCAGGTTTGGTACTTGGACAGTCGCTGCTCAGGGCACATGACAGGTTGTAAGGACCTGCTGAGTGATCTCAGGCCTGAAAAAGGGCCAAAAGTCACATTTGGTGACAATGTACAGGGATCCACTGAGGGATATGGAACTCTTAAAGCTGGTGCTGCAGTGTTCAAATGAGTAGCCTATGTGGTTGGGCTGAAACATAACCTTGTTAGCATAAGTCAACTGTGTGATGCTGGCTACAAAGTTAACTTTGATGAGCACCTGGGCTACATATTGGATCCCCAAGGCAAAGTTGTGTTGTGTGCTCAACGAAAGAAAGGTGTATATGTTGTGGACATGCAATCTGCTGATCCGACAACTGAAACCTGTTTTCTCACAAGAACAAATGCAGACCTAAACTGGTTATGGCACAAAAGGCTGTCACATCTGAACTTCAAGAACATCAACAAACTCTGTAAGAAAGAGTTGGTGACAGGTTTGCCTTCTATGACCTTTGTTAAGGATAAACTCTGCACAGCTTGTGAGAAAGGCAAGCAGAGGAAATCATCTTTTAAATCCAAACATAACTTTTCTATTGATACTCTTCTCTTCTTAATCCACATGGACTTGTTTGGACCTGTAAATGTCCCAAGTCTAGGAGGAAGAAGATACACTTTAGTAATGGTTGATGAGTTCTCCAGGTACACATTAAAGAGAGGCTGCTAGAGAAAGTATTGGATTTGTGAAAAAGATGGAAATGCTGAATTCTGCCCACGTGAAGCAGCTTAGAAGTGATCATGGTACTGAATTCAGAAACAGTACTCTTGAAGACTTCTGTGAAGAGAAAGGAATCACTCAAAACTTTTCAGCTGTAAGAACTTCACAACAAAATGGAGTTGCTGAAAGGAGAAACGGAACTCTCATTGAAGCTGCTAGAACCATGCTGTGTGCATCTAGTTTACCTTCATCATTCTGGGCTGAAGCTGTTAACACTGCCTGCTTCACCCAAAACAGATCCTTAGTGGTGAAAAGGTTCAACAAGACTCCCTATGAGCTGCTCAAAGGGAGAAAGCCAAATGTCAGTTACTTCCATGTGTTTGGGTGTCCCTGCTTCATTCTGAATCAAAGAGACCAACTGGCAAAATTTGAACCAAAAGCTGATGAAGGTGTGTTTGTTGGCTACTCTGCTATCTCCAAATCCTACAGAGTATACAACAACAAAAGAAAGGTGATAGATGAATCTATCAATGTCACCTTTGAGGAGTCCAAGAATGCTTTCACCAAAGCTGTTCCTGAATCAGTTTCAAGAGAATTAAACTTTGACGATCTCATGCATTCAAACAATGAAGATGACTCAAAAGCTTCCACTACATCCAATGTGGAACCTGTTAATCATGATGGGCATGATGATGATTATGTCAATACACCCTGTGTGAATAAGTGTACTGACTTAATTACAACTACATGTCCTGAACCTATCAATGCTGATTTTCCTGGTTCCTCTGCTGATATGTTCAACATTGGTCAGTCGTGTTCAACAAGTGAACAGGCTCAAGACAACAGTGTGGTTGAAAATCTTGAGAGCTGTTCAACAGGACTTGCTGAAGCTGCTGATAACTCAGGAGAATCCTCATTGAAGAATGATCCTAAGTGGATCAGATGTCACCCTAATGATCAAATAATTGGTGACATCAGCAAAGGGGTACAAACAAGGTGGGACAGCTTAGGGAACTTCTGTATGTTCTCTAGTTTTGTTTCACTAATGGAGCCAAAGAAAGTGGATGAAGCACTAAAAGATGCCAATTGGATCACTGCCATGCAAGAAGAACTCAATCAGTTTGAGAGAAACAAGGTATGGAAGTTGGTCCCTGCTCCTAAAGGTAAAACTATAATTGGCACTAAATGGGTTTTCAGGAATAAAATGGATGAGCAAGGTCATGTCATTAGAAATAAGGCAAGACTGGTTGCTCAGGGTTATAGACAGGAGGAAGGAATTGACTATGATGAGACATTTGCTCCTGTGGCCAGGCTAGAAGCAATTCGTTTGTATCTAGCCTATGCTGCTCATAAGAGCATTAAGGTATTTCAAATGGATGTGAAGAGTGCATTTTTGAATGGGAAGCTACAAGAAGAAGTCTATGTCAAACAGCCTCCAGGTTTTGAAAATGAACAACATCCAGGTTTTGTCTATAAGCTGGACAAAGCTCCCTATGGTCTCAAACAAGCCCCTAGAGCCTGGTATGACACTCTTACTGAATTCCTTATGAGCAATGGGTATTCCAGAGGTAAAGTGGATACCACACTGTTCATAAAGAAGGTGAAGTCTGATATTATGCTTGTTCAAATTTATGTGGATGATATAATATTTGGTTCTACAAATGAGCAGTTATGCAAGAATTTTTCATTACTCATGAAATCCAAATATGAAATGAGTATGATGGGAGAACTTACTTTCTTTTTAGGATTACAGGTTAAACAAACCTCAACTGGAATCTTTATAAATCAAAGAAAGTATACTTTAGATCTATTGAAAAAGTTTAAATTTGATCAAAGTTCTCCTATTAAAACCCCAATGGCAACCAATGTAAAATTGGATGCTGATGCCAGTGGAAAAGCTGTTTCAGTAACAGCTTACAGAGGTATGATTGGGAGCTTGCTATACTTAACTGCTAGTAGACCTGATATTGTGTTTGCCACCTGTTTGTGTGCCAGGTTCCAAGCTGATCCAAAGGAATCTCATCTAGCTGTTGTTAAAAGAATCTTCAGATACCTGAAGGGTACACCAGGTTTGGGTCTTTGGTATCCCAAAGACTCAAGCCTTGAACTAACAGGTTATTCAGATTCTGATTTTGCAGGCTGCAGGCTAGATAGGAAAAGCACAACAGGTGGGTGTCAACTCCTTGGTGGTAAGTTGATAAGTTGGTGTAGCAAGAAGCAGAACTCAGTGTCTACTTCTACTGCTGAAGTTGAGTACATTGCTGCTGGAAGCTGCTGTGGGCAGATTCTGTGGATGCAGCATCAGCTTGAAGACTATGGGCTTGTGTATAGGAAAATTCCTATTCTGTGTGATAACACAAGTGCCATAGCCATTTCCAACAATCCAGTATTTCATTCAAGAACAAAGCATATTGAGGTCAGACATCACTTCATCAGGGATCACATTCAGAAAGGTAATGTGGAGGTAAGCTTTATTTCCACAAATGAACAGCTTGTAGACATTTTCACCAAACCTCTTGATGAAACAAGGTTTAATTACCTTGTCAGCAAGCTGGGCTGTTAAACAAAAGTGACTAAGTGTCCTCAAAGGTCTAACACCTTATATGTCTCACACTGCTCAAGTTTCTCAGAACAGCTTAGACAGAACAGGCTATACATGTTCTGTACTTAGCCATTTTTCTGAAATCCTTGAACAGCTTGAACATACAACAGGCTGAACAAAAACAGTTTACTCGTCCAGCCTGCTCTGATGGTCCATTCTTCACCCTGCTCATTCCTTCACACTGATGTACAAGCCATTGTCTTGTAACCTGTTCAGCTATTGAACACAACCTGATCTTAAATTAGAACACAGGTTGAATGCACGGCGTGAAGAGTGAACAGCTTGAAGAATGAACAGCCTGTGATGACCTTACTCATCACAGGTTTGACCAACAGCTTAGACCAACAGTTTTTAATTACCTTTCTTCACAATTAAGTTACTTAATTTATGTTTTTATTTAACTTAATTACTACGGATAATGTGGGTTACGTGTGTTAGTGATTAAAAAGGGCTCAAGTGGTCTGAAAAACGGTCTGACATGGACAACCGTTCCGTTTTCCATTAACGACCTTTTCAAATCAACCGCCCAAATATTTCTCTCTCATACCCACTCACATTCAAATCCTATAAATACCTCATACTGTTTCATCTTCGTTTTCTTCACTACTACCATAAACCTCCTAAGAACCCTAAAAATCGACTAATTGTCTTGTGCTTCTGCTACTCTCACTACTTTCAAAATGGCTCACAGAAACAACCCCTTTCTACCAGTATTTGTTGGTGATGATGTACAGAAACACTCATCAATCACCACAATGCTAACCATCAAACCCACTAACTACATTGCCAACCTCACAATCCCCAAAAACTATGTGGGGAAAGGTTATGACCAAATGGTGGAGTTTTTGTCAGTTCATCCGTTGAACTACGCCATGACTGCTTCTCCTGGTGTCCTGTACCAAGAGATGGTATATGAGTTTTGGTACACTTGTGCCTACAACCCCAATACCAAAGTCATCAAGGGAACTATTCTCAATGGGACTCAGACCATTGAGATTACTGCTGATCTTCTCAGGGAGGTTCTTCATTTGCCCATTGCTGATTCATATGACATGCCTCAGCCTGAAAATGAACAAATGGGAAATTTGCTATGCTTCTGTGGTGTAGCAGAACCAAAAACTGGAGCTACGCTGTACAGGAAGGATCTGTCTCCTACCTATAGTTTTCTCTTTGCCTCAGTGGTGATGTGCTTCAGTAGCAAAGTTGGTTCATTTGACCAACTGAGCCGTGATGAAATCCCAATAGTCCTACAGCTGATGGATGGGACTACAATGGACATGGCTAAGTGGATCTTCCTGAACTTGAGGAATCTGGTGCAGCAGGAGCCAAGACCAGCTGCTGTTCGATACCCCAGATTTCTGAGCCTCATATTCAGGCACATTTGTGGTGAGCACTTGTACAACTCTCAGCCTTTACTTCATACTGCTGCCTTCCCTGTAATAGAGAATAGAGTTTTCTACACTGCTGTTCTTCCCAATGAGCCTCCTCTGTCAACACCAATGAGGAGGTTGTTAGGATTGGTGGAAGGACCCTCTGATGTGAGGGTGAATCCAGAAGCTGCTCCCAAGAGAAAATCCAAAGCCATGTCAAAACTTGATAAAACGACCATGGCAACCACTGAAGCTGGGCCTGTCCACAATAAGGCCAAAACAGCTCAGTGAGAGTCTGCTCCCTTAGCCTCTGTGGCTGAGGGGGAGCAGGCTCCTCACCCTGGTTCATTCGTTGAACCTGAAGCCTCTGTGACTGGTGCCTTTGTGGCACCTGAGACTATGGAACAGGTCAACCCACCTGTTTCTGACCCAGTCTCTAAACATGTACAGTCTGAACCTTTCATCTCCTCTCCAACATCACCCACTT
Source organism: Centrapalus pauciflorus (assembly GCA_020465985.1). NCBI lineage: Eukaryota > Viridiplantae > Streptophyta > Magnoliopsida > Asterales > Asteraceae > Centrapalus > Centrapalus pauciflorus. The sequence continues at coordinate 391,417 of JAANYP010000811.1, read as the reverse complement.
CATCCCTCCAATACCAACGCAAATCTCTAGCCAAAAAGACAACAGCCCAAACAACCAGCTCCTCTGTTCCCTCTCAACAGGGTTCAGTTGAAAGAGAAGCCACCCCTGCTGCCTCTCCTATTTTGGGAGAAGGTTCAGCACAATTGGAGCCTGCTTCACTCCAACCTGAGTCCACCCAGAGTCAGCCTAAACCCTTTGGTTCCTCCCAACAGGAGCCAGTTGTACAACCGGAGATAGCCACCTCCACTATTCCAGCCTCCCAACAGGCTGAGAATATTGAAAGACAGGAGCCCTCTCCACTCCATACTGAGTCCACAATGTCCCCACCTCAAACTTCCTTACACCCTGAGTCTGCACGAGGTGCCCACACTGCTGGTCTAGACCAATCAGCAGATCAGCCTCAAATTTCTGCTCCCTATGATACAGCTGTTCTACACCAAACAACTGCTGAGGGACCAACAACCCAAGCTGATGAACCTCAGGGAACATACCATCCCTTGGGTGAGGCTGCTCCTATGCAAACTCCATCAGCAGGCTTCACCACTGCTGATGTTGAAATGCATATCCCATCTCCCCATGATGAGGTGCTTTTACACCAAGGCACTGCAGAGGGAACACCCACTGGCCTTCATGAAGGTGCTGCAACACAAGCAGCATCTGAAAGGCTCCCAACATCAACCCCTTCTCCTGATGATGCAGCTACAGCCGCTGCTGAGGGACCCTTTGACCCCTCCAAGCTGGGCCACATTACTTTTGCCCAGGCTATGGAGCTTCTCTCAAATGTTCCTCTTCCCTCTCCATCACATCCTCATACACCAGCCTCATCATCTTCTTCTCCATCAACCCAATCTAAATAGTCCACCCATACACCTCCATCTCCTAAAGACCTGCCTTTGAAGGATCAGCTTTCCCTGCTGACCAACAAAGTTGGTTCTTTAGAAACCTCTATGACCTCTCTACCCTCTCTTATTTCAGACTCTGTGTCTGAACAGCTTAAGGGATTCTTTGATCTGTTCAAGGATTCCTTCCCTGCCACTCCACAACCTGATAAATCTCCACAGCTGCTTGCACTCACTGCACAACTGCAAAATGTATCCACATCCCTCTCCTCCATTCTTTCACTACAACAGGACTCTGTGTCCTCAATGACAGCTATTTCTCAACAGCTGTCATCTCTCCTCACTTCTTGCAATTCTACTCTTCCTGCCACTCTAGCCAGCTTGAACACACTCATTGGCTCCCTATCCAATTCTGTGTCATCAAACCTTGCTGATGTGCAAGATTCTCTTGAATTACATCTTGCACAGCTTCAAAGTTTGCTAATACCCAATCCTCTTCTCTTCAAACCTGCCTTTCCCAGCTTGCAGAGGTGAAGGACAACCTGGCTTTCTTAGTGCATAGCCTTGTTGGCCCCAAGCCTGCTGCTAAACCTGCTGGCAAGCCTGCTGACTTTGTGTCTTCAGGCAGACCAGGTGTTGAAGGTGCTGGTACATCTCCTTCAAAGGGGGAGAAGTCCTCTGCCTCGAAGACTAAGTCTAAGGGGGAGAAAACTTCTTCTCCTAAGGAGAAATCAGTACCTGCAATACTCACTGGTCAACCAGCAGGAGCATCTGCAACAGGTACAATGGAGGGTGCCTCCCACGCTGCTCATCCTACTCAGGTTGAATCTCCAATCCCTGCTCAGTCTAAGGGGGAGGAATTCATTCCTGAGGGCAGGACAAGCAGCAGAAGGAGGCATCTGATTCTTGAAGAAGAAGAAGAGGAGGAGGAAAGTCCTGACGCTGCTGTCACTACAGCAGCTAAAGGAAAAGAAAAAGTAGCAACTGATCCCCAACAACAAAAAGCAGCAGAGATTAAATTTCACAAAGCCAGGGCCAAAGAAATGGGTCTTCCTATGCACAAATATTTTGAGTTTAGAGAAGAACAGCTTCAAGCCCTGGAAGCTCTAAGTAAAGAAGAAGAATCTGCCAAAGCTGCTAAGTCTTTTGCACTTCAAGAGGCAAGGAAAGTTAAAATGTCCTCTCTGGTTGTGCAAAAGAAAATATTGGAAGCTGCTAAGGGATCAGCTGAAGAGAAGGAAGCAGAAAAAGAAAAGGGTGCTCTGGTCTCAGTGACCAAAACCTCAGTGCCTTCTGCAAGAGCTCAGTTCCACTTTGACAACCTAGCAAGAAGAAAATTTCAAGATGTCGCTGATAGAAGGCTTGCCAAGGAAGCAATTGTCAAAGTTGTGCCCATATCAAGAAAAGGCAGTCAGTGGAAGTTGAAAATAACTAGAATGGGTGCAGCAGGCCCAGAACTAGAAACATATGACTTCACTGATGTTGCACAAATGGGGTACAGAGAATGGATTGAGCTGGCAGTTGCTCTGAGTGAGTCTAAGTCAGAAACTGCTAAGACTGTAAGAGCATATGTTAAGAAGCTGATGGAGAGAGTGAAGAATCTTGGCCTGATCTCCAAAGAAGTTAGTGAAGGTGTCTATGTGACACAACCAAAAATAAAGGCCAGGAGGACAAGGAAGGACACTGAGATGGAACAACTCCTCACCTTGATAGAACAAGGTGACTATGCTATTGAGATGAAAGGAGTTGACCACAGCCTGCCTAGTGGAACAGAGTTTGAAGATGGCAAGATCATTGAAGAGCCTGAGCTGGGGGCATTTTTTGTAGATCCCTTAACTCAGAAGAAATGCTTTCAGAGAGCATCAGATCTATACAAGGTGGATCTGAGACAACTTGTAGCCTTCAGACTTGCAGTTTCATTCAGGCAGTCAAGCAGGTGGAGAGCAGCCGTCTGGGATCAGCTCAGAGGCTTTTTTGAGAGAGGTGAACTTGAAGATCCCAAGTTTATGATCATCAGAAGTGAAATTCAAGAACTTGAGGATACAAGGGAGCAGCTTGAAAAGATGTTTGAAGGTGCCCCTCCATTGTAGTAAAGTCCATCTACCATCTGGGTAGGTGAAGAATGGAAGCTGTCCATCAGTTGGATAGGCTTACCATTATCTGCTCCCAACACAAACAGTCCAAAGTCTGATGTACATTAGTTGTACTTTATTTACATAAGTTGTAATTTTTGCATTAGTTGTAATATACATCAGTACATCAGTTGAACTTTTGTAAAAACATGTGTTGTTTTATGTAATCAAAAATCAGTGTATATATAAACTGATCTTTTACTTTACTTTGATGTTGTAATTCCATTTCAGCAAATGTACTGTAAAAATATATAGTGATTTTTTTATAAAGCCAGCTTAGACTAGTTATTGCAAATAGGGGGAGATCGTTAGGCACAAAAAGGCCTCAGTCAAACCTGTTCTGCATCTGAGGGGGAGATTCTAAATCAAACCTGTTGATGCATTTGAAGGTTGAATTTAAGGCCTGTTATATGCCTTATTGAGACCTGAAAATGATTTGCAATATCAGCCCAAAGCTGTTCTATGTGTTGCATATGTTGCAACAAAGGAAGTTTTGCCCAAGCTGTTCAGTCTGCTGAACAGGCTGGACATAAACTGTGTACGCTGCTCTACACTGGTGAGCAGCTTGGGCAGTTTACAAGTGTTCTGTTCTTTGTGAACAGAACCTGTTCTTTATGAACAGGCTAAACACTTTATGGAATGTGTTTCCAAGTCCTCATGTATTGTTTTTGACTGCAAGATCAGTTTACAAAGTCGAAGACAAAGTGGAAATCAGAACTGCTCAGCCTGCCCAAGCTGTTCTGTTACATGAAGACAAAAGGATATTTGAAAAAGGGTGACAGACCTTATCTTATATCAAAATAGGCCTTTACAAAGGAAGAAAGATAGAAAGTTGACATTCCTTATTTAGTTAAAGCCAATGCAACAGTAGACAAAGTGAAAAGACAAAAGTTCTGCTACATAAAAGCATCTCTGCTTTTCAGAATGTGCAGAAAAAGCTTATGTTGTCTTTTCAACGAGACTTTCCCTTTTTCCTTTCGTCCAATGAAGAAGCTTCACTTAGATCCTATGATTGAGTATAAAAAGAAACTTCCAAGGATTGAAAGAATAAGCAGAAAAAGCTAAGTGCTGAATCCAAGAGTGAACGTGCATTTAAGTGTGTCTTTCATGCATGCAAGTCTGCTTGAATAAAACAGTGCTTAGTGTCTAAGTTGTTCTTGTTCAAGCTGTTCCTCTGAGTCTTGTAAACACAGTGAGTGATTCTTAGTGAGTGTATTCATTGTAATCAGTTTAAGTCAGTCTTAGACTAGTTAAACATACTGTCGTATCTGTCATCTCAGCTTGAACCTTTCCGCATTCAAGCTCGTTTGTAATTAACATTTGTTGATAATACATACAAACATTGAGAAAATTAAGTGTAGTTTTTAAATAGTTGTATTCCACCTCCCCCTCTACAGCTTAAGGCTATATACTTGGGATATCTTTTGGGACCTACACTAACTCTAAGTCAGTAATTGAGCAAAATACGTATTGGATTAGCTCTAAGTCAGCAAATTGAGCAATATATGGTGGACTAGCTCTAAGTCTAAATTGAGCATCTTATCACTTGATTGTTGGTTGTATAATTTGGGATATGTATTTGCATTGTGCGTTATGTTTTATTAATACTAATATCTCACTCAACATATTGTTGACCCTTTAGCTGTTAATCCTTTTATAGGCATCGATAAGGGTAAGAATCAGGCTACCTCCCGTCAGGGACATACTACCTTGCGACATCAAGTTGGGCCTCCACTTTTTGGTACATACTATTGATGTGTAGTTTTGGGGAACAGATCGTTAGAAGGGACTGGCACTAACATCGTGGGATGCAGAAATGGAAATCCTCAAAGAGGAAATGGTTAGGTCTATGACATGAGACCAATTAAGGATACGGTTCAAACGGCATTTCTGTCAGGCCGTGTATATCCAGAAAATCAAAAAAGACTTCCTCATCTTCCTTGAACATCTTTTTTCTATCCAAGAAATGCGGATTCTCGTTTTCACTCACATGCTTCTTCCAAGCAAAAGTCATATTTTCACAATCAATCAAATCGACAATCGTCGAAGGCTACCAACTTGTGCCCAAAATGTGGGAGACATCATACGGTGAGTGTACGTTGAGCACTATTGTCTGTCATGGATGTGGGGAGCTGGGGGGGATATACATACTCACTGCCCGAAGAACACTAGCAAATGTTATATATGTGGTAATATGGGCAACAAATCTTGGGGATGGAGAGAAAAGATATTCCAGGCAAAAAGAAAAGCCTCGGCCATTAAACCGACTATTGGTGGTGGTTCCTCCGGATCAAAGGGTAACGCGCCGAAGGTTCATGCTTGGGTCTACCAAATCACTGTCGATGAAGCCCGAGACGAACCAGATGTGGTGATCGGTACTTTCTTATTCAACTCTTTATCTGCTATCATATTGTTTGATTCTGGTACGAATGTTTCGTTTATTTCTAAATCATTTGAATGAAAGTTAGATAGGGTTCCCTCATTGTTACTGTTTCCTTTGACTGTCGGTGTAGCAAATGGAACTTTTGTTATTGCCACGCAAGTTTACTATGACTTTGTGCATTCCTTAGACAGTTACGAATTCAATATTGATCTAGTTCCAATCGACACTATCGAGTTTGATGTGACAGTCGGAATGGATTGGTTAGCGGAAAATCATGCTAGTATTGTATGTGCCAGACGGGTTGTCCAATTAGAAACTTCAGAAGGCAAAAAAATATTCGTGTGTGGCGAGAGACGGAAAACGGAAACCATAATAATTCCTGGTGCAAACGCACGAAGGTGTCTTAGTATGGGGTGTTAAAGCTTCATAGCTTTTGTGCTTGACGTCAAGAAGGAGGAGAAATGTGTACAAGATGTGTCAATGGTGAGTGAGTATGTGTTTCCTGATGAGTTGGCAGGATGGCCACCTGACCGACCGGTTGAGTTCAGGATTGACTTGGTGCCCGGTTCTGCACCTATTGCATGTGGTCCTTACCGATTAGCTCCTTCTGAGATGAAGGAAATGATGGCACTGTTACAGGAGTTGCTCGAGAAAGGATTCATCCGACCGAGCACCTCACCTTGGGGTGTCATGATCTTGTTTGTGAAGAAGAAAGATGGATCTCTTAGAATGTGCATCGACTACCAGGAGTTGAATAACGTGACTATAAAGAATAAGTACCCTTTGCCTCCAATAGATGATTTGTTTGATGAACTGCAAGGGGCTTCTTATTTCTTGAAGATTGATCTTCATTCGGGTTACCATCAACTTAAGGTACGAAGTGAAAATGTGCATAAGACGGATTTCAAAACTTGGTATGGCCACTACGAGTTCTTCGTGATGCTTTTTGGTCTTACCAACGCACCGGCCGCATTGAATTGAGTATGTCGCCCTATGCTTGGTAAATTTTTGATCGTATTCATTGATGACATTTTGGTCTACCCCAAGACAGAAGCGGATCATGTCTTTTACCTACGAGAACTACTCGAAGTCCTTCGCAAGGAACGACTATATGCCAAGTTCTCGAAGTGTGAATTCTAGCTACGGCAAGTATGAAATTCTTAACTTTAGCTATAATACTTTTTATTATAGTGAAAAAGATAAACTTCATTGCTTAACCCCTTGGGTTTATGACTCAAATAGATGTAATATCTGGCGCATGTTATATCTTGTGAGGGTGTTTTGGTGGATTCCTCTAAGGTTGAAGCCATTAAGAGTTGGGAACCGCCTCGGAAATACGAAGTTTCCTTGGGTTAGCCGGATATTACCGAAGATTCATCCAGGACTTCTCAAAGATCGTAGTCCCTCTTACATCATTAACGAGTAAAAATGCAATGTTCGTGTGGGAGTAACCGTAAGAGGAGGCATTTCAGACCTTAAAAACTCGTTTGACCAACGCTCCTATCCTTGCCTTACCTGAAGGCAATGAAGATTTCGTTGTGAATAGCAATGCTTCCATTAAACGGTTGGGTTGTGTGTTGATGCAACGGGGAAAGGTGATAGCGTATGCATCGAGACAGTTGAAAGAGTACGAGAAAAGTGACTAATGCATTATTTAGAACTGGACGCGGTCACTTTTTCTCTAAAGATTTGGCACCGCTACCTATACGACACTAGTTGCCAACTCTTCACTGATCATAAAAGCTTCAGACATATCTACGATCAGAAAGAGTTGAATATGTGTCGGAGGCGGGCTGTGAAGTTAACAAAGGATTATGATTGTGAAATCCTTCATCACCCAGGAAAGGCGAATGTTGTAGCCGATGCCTTAAGCCGAAGAACATATCCTGAGGCGACTTGCTATGTCGTTACTCATGTGGTGGTGGCCTCTACCATTATTGATGATATTCGGAAATGGCAAGTTGAAGGCATTAAGGAAGAGAATATCAAAGCCGAGCGAATGGTTGGTTAAAGCGCCATGCAAATCGACAGCAACAGTGGTTTGAAATTGTTTAAGGATTGAATTTGGGTGCCTAAGATTGGGGGTGTTCGTGAAGTGATTCTTGAAGATGGCCACAATTCGAAGTTTTTAATTCATCCAGGTAGCTCCAAGATGTATCATGATTTGAAATTGGAGTATTTGTTGCCTGGAATGAAGCGAGACATCAGTAAACATGTTGAACAATCTTTGACATGCCTGCAAGTCAAGGCGGAACACCAGAAACCATCTGATAGTATGCAACTACTTGAGATACTGGAATGAAAGTGGGATCACATAACAATGGATTTCATTGTGAAACTACCAAAGACCCAAAGACAACATGATTTTGTATGGGCTAATGTGGATCGGTTAACCAAGTCTGCACATTTCTTAGAGAGAACTATCCACTGGAACGCTAGACTCGGATGTATATTGATGAGATTGTCACGCGACATGGAATCCCAAAGTCAATTGTTTCTGATTGTGATTCTCGGTTCACCTCATGATTTTTACAAAGTATGCAAGATCAGTTAGGCACGCATGTTAATTTAAGTACGACATTCTGTCTTGAAACTAATGGCAAAACTGCACGGAGGAAACAGACTATGGAAGACATGCTCTGGGCATGTGTACTTGAATTGGGAGGAAGCTGAGATACACATTTTCAGCTCATAGAGTTTGCCTACAATAACAATTATATTCTTCGATAAACATGGCACCGTATGAGTCGTTGTATGGCCGCAAATGTCGTACTCCAACTTGTTGGCGTGAAGCTGGCGATAAACCATTGGCGAGACCCGAATTACTTCAAGAAACCCATGAGAAGATCTAAATAATTCGAGATTGAATCAAATCCTACCAAGATCGTCATAAGTCATATTCTGACAAGTGCCACAAGAATGTAGAACATGTTGTCGGGGATTTGGTTATGTTGAAAGTGTCTCCGTGGAATGATGTAATGAGATTTATAAACCATGGAAAGTTGAGTCCACGATATGTAGGACCTTTCAAGGTCATTGGCGCTCAAGTTTATAAGTTGGAGTTACCAGCACAACTTGCAAGCATACACGACACTTTCCATATGAGTTATCTGAAGAAAAGCCTGATAAATCCCGAAGTGATTATTCCAATGAATGATGTGCATATAAATGAAAAGCTTCAGTATGTCGAAGAACTGGGAAGTCATTTTGACTGAGAAAATCCCCAAGCTGAGAAATAAAGAGATCGAGATGATGTTGGTTCGTTGGAAACATCATCGTGGGTTTTTAATGACTTAGGAGACGAAAGCTGAGTTGATGTGCATATAAATGAAAAGCTTCAGTATGTCGAAGAACCGGAAGTCATTTTGACTGAGAAAATCCCCAAGTTGAGAAATAAAGAGATCGAGATGATGGTGGTTCGTTGGAAACATCATCGTGGGTTTTTAATGACTTAGGAGACGAAAGTCGAGTTGAAGGACAAATACCCAACCTTGTTTGCAAGATTTGATTTTGTGGGAGGAATCCTTTTAAGTGGGAAGGAATTGTAACACCCCAAAATTTGTAAAAAAAGTCAATAATGATTAGTTATGACATTAGAAGTGATTAATGTGGTGTTTGAATATATTTAGTATAATGATGTCAAAACTACTCATTTGTATTTCACCCCTTGGCCTCACGTAAATCATCCAAACACACACACACCCTTCACGCACTTAGAGGAGAAAAAGAGAGCTTTGAGCTAGGATTTGGATTTGCAACAAATTGGCTAGTGATTTGGTAAAGATTGAAGCTCAAAAATCAGATTTTGTATCATCCTTGAAGATATTACACTCTCCTTCATATCTTTCTTTATCTTCATCCTTAGTTCTTCATTTGGAAAAACCTAACCCTAAGTGGGTTTGGTAGATTGAGTTGATGAATGAGTCAAATATCAGGTATAGGTTAATGTTTATGGTCTATAAATGTATTTGAGTCCTAAATATGGAATTTGTTAGGTTGGATTGGTGAAGTTGGGTGAAACCGAAGTTGGAGCTTCATTTGAGCTCCAATAGTGGATGGAGATTGAATTCCATTATGTTAGCAAGTTTTATTTGATAATTTATGATCCAAAAGTGTGGAATAATAGTATGGAATTTATTATAATTGAATACAAGCTCAATTGAGCCTTGTGTTGTCGTTTTGTGTTTTTGGCCATCCAAGAACTCAATTGGAGTTCATATGAATTCTATGGAATCATGGATTTATATGTAGTCATTCTAATATGTTAAGAGGTATTAAAGTGACCGAAACATGCTAAATTTGTTGTTGGCAAAGTCCATTTGGAATGGTAAAAGCATTGATGAACGTTGGAAGCATAGGTCACTGCGTGACCAACCCCTGGGACACACCCTTACCATTTTCTGTCCCAAATGTTGAGTTTGCTTGGTGGGGGTCGATGCTTGGGTCTTATACTTGCAATCCACCTCTAAACTAAGTTTTTAAAGGGTTTGAGGGCCCTTGATCAATTCCGAAACTCCTAGGGCCTCATATGGACTTAGTGATTTTTTTTTGATGTCCCAATACTCTTAGCCCACTCTTAGGGGCTTATCTTGTGTTCGGGGGCTTACGTGTACACTTTATAAATACTTATAGGTGAATTGAGTCAAAAGGGGTTTGATTGCAAGTCTTAGCCTTTTTCGGGGCCATTGTATAAGGCTTTGGAATCCTATCAAAGTGGTCACTGTGAGTACTAGCGTTAACATTTAATAATGTGCATTGCATGTAGGGTTCTGTCATTTCTTACTACCTTCTGACACTTGATTGATGTCGTATGTTCACATTTGTATGACTAATATACGTAGGAGGAGTGGATTGGGATATATGTCATACTTGAAATATCTTAACTATTATATCTTGTTTATTCGTTCAATTGGCCTCACTTGAAATTCCTTGGTAAAACGGACTAGCCCTAACTCAGCAAATCGAGCAACGAACTAGCTCTAAGTCAGCAAACTTAAGCAAAATATATATTGGACTAGCTCTAATTAAAAATTTTGAGCAACATATGTGGGACTAGCTCTAAATCTAAATTGAGCATCTTTTCACTTGATTTTTGGTTGTAACATTTGGGATATGTATTTGCATTGTATGTTATGTTTTATTAATACTAACATCTCCTCAACTTATTGTTGACCCTCTAGTTGTTAATCCTTTTACAGGCATCGATAAGGGTAAGGGTTCGGCTACCTCCCATCAGTGACATACTACCTTGAGATATCGAGTTGGGCCTGCACTTTTTGGTACATACTTTTGATGGCAGTTTTTGGGGAAGAGATTGTTAGAAGACTTACTAAACTTTTGAATACATGTAATTGGTGATAAAACACTTGATGAAACTTTGATCCGTGATTCGATACACCTTGTTGGATGTATGGAACAAAGTGAGTTGAAGCATGTGGATGGTTATGGTATTATGAAAATTTTTAATTTGACCTAATTTTCGCAAGTACTACTATTAAATTATTGTGATTATGGTTGAAACATCTATTTTAGTTGTGAGGGTGTTTGATAATTTGACCTAATTTTCCCATGAAATTCTCCATTTTAGTTATATCAAATGCAAACATTCCTGTTAAACTATATTTTACATATGTGATAAAATAATAAAAATATATTCATCAAATAACTTTAATATATTATGTGAATTACGGTAGTTATTCCAAATTAATTGAACACGAAGTGCATAGAACACCATTTCACATGTTCAATATAACCACGAATATGCACATATATAGTCGGGTAAATTACATGTTTCGTAGATGTGGTAACATAGAAATTATGGTTATCGTCCTTTTCGCATCAAAATTACAATTTTAGTACCTATGATTGTTATTTTGTTATGTTTTTGGTCTTTTGACCTATCACTTTTTAAAAAATGATTATTTTTCCCTTTTAATTTAGTTTCAGTTTTAGTCCCTAACCAATTATTTTATTTTTATATTATTTTTAGTTATTTATACTTCCAACATTATTTATTTAAATATGTACTTTTTTTCTTATTATTACAATTTGACTAAAGTAATAAATTTCATTTTATTATTTCTATTATTATTATTATTATTGTAACACCCTCCAAACCCAGCTAAAAGTCACGTCATTTACAATATACAGGTGACATAAACGCATATAGAATCCATCACGCATGTCAAAGGTTTACACAAACGCTGATTAATTAAAGCATTTTAAACACACTAACCACAATGTCTAGAAGTCAACCCGACATACAAAACCCGACCCGGATCCCAATATTCACAAACAAACCCGGTACAACTGACCCAAAGTTTTCCAGCATTATAACGAACACATACAGATAACAAAAGCAGAAGCCCTCGGCAATAGCAAGATCGCGCTCCTACTTAGGAGCTGGCGGTCCTATCTTCGGTTCCCCTGATACACACATCATCTCGAATACGTAAGCTTCGCAGCTCGTGAGTACACAAGGGTTAGACACTGCACAATTCACATAAGCACATATCGCATGTCACATGGTAACCCTACACTACTGGGCATAGCACATGCCATCAAGCCTCTAATTAGAGGCACTAGAGATCCAGTACAGAAATAGATTCTCATCTCAATTGGGGAATCCCTCCCCCCTGGAGTCAAGCCATGCCCGTGGAGGCTAACAGAATTGACGACTGCATACATATATATATATATATATATATATATATATGTATGTATATATATATAGGAGCCCTACACAGGGTTAAACAGAGCTACACAGCTCCCGCGATAACTCATCGCGACACACTATAAAGGATCTCAAACATACATCACATATAAAGGTAGGAAGGACCATACCTGAGGGCCAACTCGCAGTGCCCAAATGCAATCACAATAATATATACACATATTATGACTCGATAAAAGTAGGCCCTTTGAAAAGAACTCGTGTACTCACCGGGATCAATTCGCACAAAATCTCCAAGTCACTGACCCGAACCTGACTCGTACCGACCTCGGTAACTTCGTGTACACACAACGAATCTTCCCAGGTTAATCCTAGTTCAACAGATAAGCCCAAAATGCCCAATAGTCATTAATACAATTGATAAAACCCTCAAAAAGCAACCCAAATAGGTTCCCGGGTCTAAAAACCTTATCTGGGCAAAACAGCCCTAATCACTGGCCGCGCTCACCTGATCACGACCGCGCTCCAGATCACGGCCGCGCTCACCTGATCACGAACGCGCTCCTGATCACGGCCGCGCTCGCGGTTCAGGCTCATCTTCTTCCTTTTTCAGCTTCTATCCATGGGGATTTCGACCCCAAAACCAATTTTAGCCGATAAAACACATATAAACCACAGCAAAACACCTCTAACATGGATACTCATCAATTCCCAACATATCTCAACAATTAACAACACAAAACCATTGGATTTAAAGGATTCTCACCTTGAAAACTTCAAGAACACTAGGTTGAAGCTTGAATTTGGTTTATCACACTTCAATTCGCTTCACTTCTGGATTCCAGCAGCATCAAACACACATACATACACTTTTTGTGAGTTTTGGAAAGTGAAGGAACTAAGAAACGCAAAGAACGTATATACGTTTTCAATTATATCATGGGTTCGACACCGATACCCGGTCCCGTTATTGAAAATCCACTATTTATATCATTAAATCCCATTTAATCCCATGAATCCATAAATATAATTAGTCCACTAAAATTATATCATGAATCCACGTTATCCCTGTCCGACACGTATAATCCACTATACGGGACGCAATTGGACCAACGCAATAATCACTATTATAATTAGTCAATGGGATAATTACACGTATCTGCTCGGGAGTCGGGGTGTTACAATTATTATTATTATTAATTTAGGTGTTTAAATGAAGAAATATATAACAAAGATTTAATTAATTTGTTCGCTTTTATTAATTATATATATATATATATATATATATATATATATATATATATATATATATATATATATATATAAAATTTGTATTATTATTTTTGTATTTAATTTCAAACATATATACAACTATTTATACATTTATTTTTAAATTTATATTTACTTTTTATTTTTTTTTTCATTTATAAAAAATCATTTTAATTCATATATTTTGTTTTTTTAACTTTTCACTTTATTATATATTACTTCATATAAATACTTATATAATTAACTAATTTATTTTTTCAAATTTATACATATGTGTATTAACTTGTATGTTTTAATTTTATTATTTTATTAAGTCAATATATATAAGTATTTATACGAAGTAATATATAATAAAATGAAACGTTACCGAAAAAAAATATAAATTAATACGATTTTTAATAAATGAAAGAAAAATAAAATGTAAAAATAATTTTAAAAATAAATGTATAAATAATTGAATATATGTTTGAAATTAAATTTAAAAATAATAATACAAATTATATATATAATTAATAATAATGAATAAATTAAATAAATTATTGCTATATATTTCTTCATTTAAACACCTACTAATAATAATAATAATAATAATAATAATAATAATAATAATAATAATAATAATAATAATAATAATAATAATAATAATAATAATAATAATAATAGCAATAATAAAATAATATTTATTACTTTACTGAAATTGAAATAATAAGAATAAAAGTACATATTTAATAATTGGTTAGGGACTAAAACTGAAATTAAATTAAAATGGCAAAATAGTCATTTTTTAAAAAGTGATAGATCAATAGACCAAAAACATAACAAAATGACAATCATAGGTACTAAAATTGTAATTTTGATGCGAAAAGGACGATAACCATAATTCTATATAACCACTGGGACGAAAATTGTAATTTACCCTATATAGTATAATGTCAAAAATTAGTAACATGAATGCAATTGCACATATCTTACTGGTAATGTCTAATGAATATTGACATGTATAATATAATTTTAAATTTAGATAATCTATAACTGTCGTAATTGTATGCTTGTGTGAGTAACGTGTGCAATGTATAACGAATACAGACTTGTGTAATATAATATTAAATTTAGATCATCTACAACTGTTGTAATTGTATGAGCATGTGTGATTAACATGTGCAATTGTAATTGATTATGCCTGTGCAATTGTCGTTTATTATGCGTGTCATAATTGTACACATGTGTGAGAAACAAAGATAACGATTATGTGCAATTGATAACGATTATGTGCAATTGAAACATAACATCATACTGCACATGTTACATGATTCAACGCAATTAGTTAATACAGTGACTACACCCATAATGAACATGTACAACGGTGACACACCATAAATTTTGGTTTATCACCAAAATGGAAAACAGCGACTACACACACCATAAATCTAGATTGAACATGTTCAATACTGTGAAATCTTGGTTTACCGCCAAAATGGTTAATAAACGATTATACACACCATAAATCCCGATCGAGCATGTTTAATACCTTGTAATTGGATGAACCCTCACGACTGGATTGTTGAAAGGAAAAAAAAAATACCATTATTGTACACCTCCGATTGAATATGTTCACAAAAACTCATTGTCGAATTCGATCAAGTGACGAAAGAGTATTTGTTGTAGCTATTGTTATGATACTAATTCCCTATAATTAAGATATTTATTAATTCATTAATTGTCATCTATTAATTAACATAAACCTAATTTACTATATTACCCTTTTTTTAGTTATAACCAAACATGGGTGGCCTCCGATTCCCTAGTCTAACATGGTTCCCCATTGATCCCGACCCTATATATATATATATATATATATATATATATATATATATATATATATATATATATATATATATATATATATATATATATATATATATATATATATATATATATATATATATATATATATATATATATATATATATATATATGTGTATATATATATATATACATGTGTATGTATATGTATATATAGATGTATATGTATATATATATATATATATATATACTATATGTATATGTATATATATATCTATATGTATATGTATATATATATCTATATGTATATATATATATATGTATATGTATATATATATATATGTATATATATATATATATATATATATATATATATATATGTATATATATATATATATATATATGTGTGTATATATATATATATATGTGTATATATATATATATATGTATATGTATATATATATACATACACACACACATATATATAATCAGGTTCATGAGCGTACCTATGAGATTCCAGCGTACCTAATGTGAATGATCATTCATATATGTTTTTTTTGAATACACATGTATAAGACAACATTTTAAGACTTTTTTTCAAAAGGAGCAGCATCATAAATCTTGTGAATAGTGAAAAAAGATAATGTGAATGGTCATTCACATCGATGGCCATTCACATAAATATGTATTGAGCATTCACATAATTTTTAAGGACACAGAAAGTGTGAATGTATGTGAAATTTATATATCATACGTATAACATTAATTTAAACATGGTTATGAAAAAAAAATTTAAAAAAAGTATTTTAAGGTTGGTACCTTCGGGTGCACTTGATTTCGAGAGGTACTTTTTTAAACCTAACTATATATATATATATATATATATATATATATATATATATATATATATATATATATATATATATATATATATATATATATATATGGTTCGAGAGAATACCACCTATTACGCAGCGCACTAGAAGGTACCACGCTTAAAAATATTTTTTTTGAATTTTTTTTTCACAAACATGTTTTAGTTAAAGTTATAAAGATCATATGTAAATTTCACATCTCCGAGCTCCTAAAAAATGATGTGAACTTACACTTACATATATTTGGATGTATGTGAACGTGCATTTATGTGATGCGTGATTTCATGCACTTAGAGTGATCGAATTTCCGTGAAATTTACATATGATCTGTGTAACCTTAATTAGAACATGTTTGTGAAAAAAATTTTCAAAAAAAATAATTTTAAAAGTGGTAACTTCAGGTGCGCTGTGTAACAGGTGGTACTCACTTAAACCAAAATATATATATATATATATATATATATATATATATATATATAGAGAGAGAGAGAGAGAGAGAGAGAGAGAGAGAGATGAGATCATTGCAAACCTAAATTTAGTGTAGAACTGTAGAACCAATATCGTCCATAGATTAAATTAATCTAATGGTCTTGATTAAAACCATCAAGTTTGGAATTGGTAAAAAAAATATTGGTATTAGTGATAATTTAATTGGTGAAGATAGAAAAGAATTGAAATAACAAAAAGTGACATTTGCAAAATAATTATCCTTTCTCTTTAAATTAAAATAAAATTAATATGAATAATTTTTAAATCAAAAAATTTATATCATAAAAACGAGAGTTTTATACTCTTTAAAACGAGACCGGTCATGATATATTTTTTCGAAAAAATTTTACGTATTTATTTTTCGTAAAAAAGAATCTACCAGACCGTGATGCTATATAGCATGACGATCATTCAATGTCGAATGAACACTTGATTTCATATATTCAACGTCGAAGTAATATTATATATCATACATGCAACACTGCATATACATTCAATATTAACAAAACCAAAATAATGGTCAAAGTTGGTGGATTTAACGAGAACGGTCATGATATATTTTTTTTGAAAAATATTTACGTGTTTATTTTTCGTAAAAAAAAAATTTTTTCC
The DNA here is from genome assembly GCA_020465985.1 of Centrapalus pauciflorus. Lineage (NCBI taxonomy): Eukaryota > Viridiplantae > Streptophyta > Magnoliopsida > Asterales > Asteraceae > Centrapalus > Centrapalus pauciflorus. Next base: position 374,342 of record JAANYP010000811.1, on the reverse strand, counting down.
CAGACGACCATTCAATATATTATATCGAGATCATTCAATATCGAATTACAGTTTATATCACATATTCAACGTCGAAGTAATACAATATATCATATATGCAACACTGCATGTACATTCGATATTAAAAGAGTAAAAAAAGGTCAAAATGGACAGTCAAACTTGGTAGGCTACTATTAATTCAATGTTAATTGCATAATTACCATGTTATCCCTAGTGTTATATTATAATCCAATGGTTTGGATTGGTTCTATAGTTCTGCACTAAATTAAGGTTCTGCAATGATCACAACTATATATATATATATATATATATATATATATATATATATATATATATATATATATATATATATATATATATATATATATATATATATATATATATATATATATATATATATATATATGTAGAATGTTATGTTTCTTGTATATTTCATATATTTTAAGAACCTAGGAACCTTTTAGAGCCCTTGGATCAAAAGGGTATTTTTGGAATAAAAAATATTATCTTTCTCTCTCCACCTTTTTTATTATATGCATCTATTTTTCACTCTCTCTCTTACTTTTTTTTCATTTTCATTTTCTCTTTTTTTCATTAGAATTGATTTTAATATTAAAAAAACATTTTTTATAAAAAAATAAATTTTTTTCTATATAAAAAATTAATGTATTCTATATAGAAATATTATAAGCCTATATAGAATGTTATATAATTCTATATCTTTTTATGTAGATTAACATTACTATTCATAATCTATGTAGAATGTTATGTTTCTTGTATATTTCATATATTTTTATGTTTATTATACAAATCTATATCTTTTTTGTAGATTACCATTACTATTCATTGTGTTTTTGGTATATTTTATCATTTAACCTACGTAGAATATATGATACTTGACATTCTACATAGATTGCATGACATTCTACGTAGATTGTATGTCATTCTACGTAGATTGAATGTCATTCTACGTAGATTGCATGACATTCTACGTAGATTGTACATAGAATATGTTCGTCGATACTCTATGTAGATTGCATGTCATTCTACGTAGATTGCATGTCATTCAACATAGATTGAATGTCATTCTACGTAGATTGCATGTTATTCTACGTAGATTAACAATTTTATTCTATGTATTTTTGGTATATTTTATATCAGTTGCATACCAAGTGTTTGATAAAATGTCTAAATGAAATCTTCTTTTTTTTGTTTCAATGTGTTTTTGATATATTTTATCATGTAATCTATATAGAATATATGATATTTGACATTTTACACGATATTCTACATAGATTGCATGTCATTCTACGCAGATTGCATGACATTCTACGCAGATTGAATGTCATTCTACGTAGGTTGAACGTCAATCTACGTAAATTGCATGTCATTCTACATAGATTGCATGACATTCTACGTATATTGTACATAAAATATGTTCGTCGATACTCTACATAGATATGACAGATTCATTTTCAATGTTTTATAATGAAGATTATTTGTAACATATTAGATATATATGAATGTAATACTTATTAGATGTTTTACATGATAATCTACGTAGATTACATGATAATCTACATAGAATATATGATACAAGACTACTTGTAAAAAATCACACATAATCTATGTAGAATGTTATGTTTCTTATATATTTCATATATTTTTTGTTTTCTTATACATTTCTATATCTTTTTATGTAAATGTACATTAACATTCAATGTGTTTTTGGTATATTTTATCATATAATCTATGTAGAATATATGATACTTGACATTCTACATGACATTCTACGTAGATTGAATGACATTCTACGTAGATTGAATGTCCTTCTACGTAGATTGAATGTCATTCTACGTAGATTGCATGACATTCTACGTAGATTGTACATAAAATATGTTTGTCGATACTCTACGTAGATTGCATGTCATTCTACGTAGATTGAATGTCATTCAACTTAGATTGCGTGACATTCTATGTAGAGTATCGACGAACATATTCTATGTACAATCTACGTACATTGTACAGATTCATTTTCCATATTTTATAATTAAAATTATTTGTAATATATTATTTTTATAATGAATGTAATAATTATTAGATGTTTTACATGATAATCTATGTTGATTACATGACAATCTACGTAGATTACATCATAATTGACATAGAATATAATACAACACTACTTGTAAAAATCACACATAATCTATGTAAAATGTTATGTTTCTTATATATTTAAGATATTTTTATGTTTCTTATACATTTCTATATCTTTTTATGTAGATTAACATTATTATTCAATGTGTTTTTGGTATATTTTATCATGTAATAATCTACGTAGAATATATGATAATTGACATTCTACACGACATTCTACGTAGATTGCATGTCATTCTACGTATATTGCATGTCATTCTACGTATATTGCATGTCATTCTACGTAGAATGAATGTCATTCTACGTAGAATGCATGACATAATACGTAGATTGTACATATAATATGTCCGTCGATACCCTACATAGAATATGACAGATTCATTTTTCATGTTTTATAATGAAGATTATTTGTAAGATATTAGATTTATAATGATTATAATAGTTATTGGATGTTTTACATGATAATCTACGTAGATTAAATGATAATCTAAATAGATAAATTAAAGACTACTTGTAAAAAATAACACATAATCTACGTAGAATGTTATGTTTCTTATATATTCCATATATTTGTATGTTTTTTATAAATTTCTATATCTTTTTATGTAGATTAATATTACTATTCAATGTCTTTTGGTATATTTTATATCAGTTGCATACCAAGTGTTTGATAAAATTTTCAAATGAAATCTTTTTTTTTTGTTTCAATATGTTTTTGATATATTTTATCAGGTAATCTACGTATAATATATGATATTTGACATTCTACACGACATTTTACGTAGATTGCATGTCATTCTACGTAGAATGCATGACATTCTACGTAGATTATACAGAGAATATGTTCGTTAACATATTTTATATAGAAGAAAAATATTCTATATAGACATATAATATTTCTATATAAAATACGTTATTTTTTTAGCAATTAAATAATTTTCTATATAGAAAAAATAAATTTTTTTATAAAAAACACTTTTTTATTTTAAAAATCAATTATAATGAAAGAAAAAAAAAGATGAAAATGAAAAAAAGTAAGAGAGAGAAAGAGAAAAAGCAGATTTTTTTCTTCCAAAAATATCCTTTTCACACCTTTTCAAGATTCCCCACTATCAAAGTTCAAAATAATTACAACATTGCCATCCAATATATCAACCATTGATTATCATTAATCCAAAGGCCATAAAAGGTTCTTAGGTTCTCACATTTTTTTATGGTTCTTAGAAGAACCCATATATATATATATAATACTTTCATGCATGTGTATAGATCCCACCTTCCTCAACCAGCTATCCTGGGACCCATATATTTGTATGCATTAGTGCCCAATGTACTCAACATTATTATGTACTCACTAGATCTCATTTCGTACACACACCCACATGCATGAAAGTATTATATATATATATATATATATATATATATATATATATATATATATATATATATATATATATATATATATATATAGATTGAGCTTTAATTGAGAACTTTTATGCACCGAGACACCTCTAGGAACTTTTGTGCAACAAAGAATCAAACAAGGGTGCACTAAGGGTAATCCTGGAATATTGATAATATATATATTTTATATATATATATATATATATATATATATATATATATATATATATATATATATATATATATATATATATATATATAGATTGAGGTTTAATTGAGAACTTTTATGCACTGAGACTCTTCTAGAAACTTTTGTGCACCAAAGAATCAAACAAGGGTGCACTAAGGGTAATCCTCGAATATTGAATATGTAAAATTAAATATATGGAATTAATTATAATAGGTAAATTAGAAATAAATAAGGAATAAATATTCAAAAAAAAGTAACCACCTCCTCATATCTCTCTCTTTCTTTATCTCTCTCTCTCTCTCTCTCTTTCTCTCTCCCCACCGTATCCACCACCACCACCACCATCACCTTTGTTGTAACCACCTCTCCACCGTATCTCTCTCTCTCCACCGTATGCATCGAGGAACCCCGTCAACCACCACCGCCGCCGCCACCGCGATGATGATGAGCATGATGAACAAGAGATGCAACCGATGATGAACAATACGATGATGAACATGAAGAACACGAAGAACGAAGAAGATGATGATGAACACGTTGATGCATCCATTGGAACAATGATGTTGATGATTAACAACGATGCACCATGATGAACACTATGCATAGATGAACGATGATGATAAACGATGAATACGAAGATGATGAACGATGATGATAAACGATGAATATGAAGATGATGATTAACAGTGATGCATCACGAATTGTATAGATTTTGTATAGATAAAACCGATATGCATCACGAATTGAACGATTAATATGAAATGCATCAATATCTCCATCATTCTTTTTGAATTTGTGTGACTTTTGTTAAATTTGGAAGTGATCAATTGAATTTATTTTAACATTTATTATTTAGTTATTTGTTAAAATATTAAATTTAATGAGGTATGCACAATACCCAAAATGCCCTTCCATGTTTTTTTGTAATGCACAAGATGCATAAAATTGTCCAATTATTTACCCTTTTGCCATTTAATCTAATCCATACAATTCTTTGATCTAATGGATGATAAAGGTTTTTTTGTACCTCGATGCACAAAAGTTCTCAATTGAACCTCCCTCTATATATATATATATATATATATATATATATATATATATATATATATATATATATATATATATATATATATATATATATATATATATATATATATATATATATATATATATATATATATATATATATGTTCAAAGTCTATGGAAAACCATATTAAATGTACATGTTCATTACGGTAAAATGTTAAATTTAATGCACAACAACAATATACATATGTTCAAATGTGCATTATTATTGACTAGTTCACATCATTTAAATGTTCATTAGGATAAAATATTTCATTTAATGCAAAATAGCAATATGTGTGAAGACCACCCCTTGTGGGGCAGTTCTCACGAGTCTAGGTCCCACATCATGCAATATGATATCAACCATAACTAAGATAGAGTAATTAATTGCGGAATTATAAATTACAGTACAAGCATATTAGAATTTAAGTTTTATACAGATTACCGATTTTAAATTACACTTATAAAGGACACAAGTCTAATCTAATTCATGCCATCATATTATCAAAAGAAATCTACCCAGATCACCATAATATCGTCATCCAATTAGTACCAAAATGGGGTTGCGGAGTAGAGGTCTTATGAAACTTCTGTTTTGAGCGTGTAAGACCTAAGAACTAGGTCCGGCAGGTGACTTTCCTTTATCTTTTCCTGTAAAAATGTTAATGTAGCAACCGTAAGCAATGTTTAGTGAGTAAATAGATTTTCAAATTAACATGCATGTCAAGCGGATCATCAATCTAGCGTGATATGTCTTGGCTGCCGCTACAGCCCTCATGATTGAGACATAGAAGTCATAGAGTCGGATGATGTTCAAGCCACGCTCACGCTTAAATCGTGGGGATTAGCCACATACTGGGCTAGCTAGCAGTAAATCAACGTGGCGGAACATCGGAGGTCATTACCAAGTTCAATAGAACTGGTAAAAAAGCCAGGTCTAGAACAATAGACCAATCAAGGCTAATCAAGCTGAATCAATATGTCAAGTATATGCAATGATGAAGCATATGTAATCAAAGTCATGATAGCAGTAGTCTTATTGCAATATCTGAAATGAACAGTAAAAACAATATCATATGAAGTGATAAGTCAAATAGCTATCATGATCCACTGGGCAACACCGAACCATAGTGTGCGCAGGTCACAATCCAGCTGATAATATGAATGTCAAATCAATCTAACATCAACAATATGTCTCAACCGGAAATTTAAGCATGTTAAATCTGAATATCTATAACTCACAGATCGGGATCTTTATCAAACAGATGTAAAATCTGCCACCTGAGTTATCTCAGGATTTTATCTCAATCTGTTCTCTGTCAAATCAAATCTTTGACCCACTTTATAAATCTTTAAATCTTTGTTCAGAATTTCACTGAAACTGTCCAGAATTATCATGTCAAATCATATTAATATCACCATCTTTATCTTTAAATACCTTATTTTATCTGATTCTGATAACTTGTTTATTCATAAATCATTCTTTGTTTCATAAGTTCTCAAGGGTCAATATATATAATTATTTTACTAACTATCTCGTCAATTTATGAATTGTCCATGTACTTTATTCAATATATTTGAATTTAAGGAGTGGGTTTCGACTTTATGAATTAAACTTGAATATATGCTAAATTTGAAGACATTAAATTCAAACATAGTGTTAAATTCGAAATCCCTTTCGAATTTAATGGCTAAAATCGAATGGATAAATAAATTCAAATATTAACACCTAACACCATTCGAATCTAATGGCAACAAATCAATTTCATGGCTTAAATTCAAAAGGTAGCTTTGACTTTATCATCAAAGTCAAATATGAGTTGCTAAATTCGAGACCCATTTCAATTTGAGGATAAGTTCGAACACATCTACCTAAATTCGAAGACATAATTCGAGTTTGATGATTAAATTCGAATACAATTTCGAATTTAGCTCAAATTCGAGTTTGTTCCATGTATTTTCGAATTTGTTCTTGACATCTCGAATTTGTTCATATTTTATAGTTTTAAAACATACGTTTCTACATCTAAACTCACGAATATGTTAGTTATTAAGCCTAAGTTCGATTATAATATACAAATTCTAGTTAAACTCCATAAAAATAGCTTTAAATTTCATAAAAATAATAAATTCGAATTTATTGTTCAAAACCGAAATATATAAAAACTTAAGAAATCGATTTTTACCTCAAATTTCGTACGAAATCGAATATGTGACAGCAGATTCGTGTAGTATTCTCCGAGATCTTTCCGATGATATATAAAACTTGATAATCGGCCGGTCGGTTTGGGAGATAATTTAGAGAGAAGGTAGAGAGAGAGTGTAGAGAGAGAGAGTCAGATTTCTTAAAATGAATGTTTAATAATAATAAATCTCGTTTATATACTTCATCTAGTTATATTTGCTAGTTAACTCACTTTTATTTTTGTATATTATATCTCTTTTATTTAATTATCTTTAATAATTTATTAATATAAATATTTATATAATTTAATTAAATATTTTATAACTTAATTAAATTATAATTCAAATAATGTAACATTATTACATTATCGGTTCAAAAATACTGAATTTATGACTGGATCAAAAGTTAGGTTGTTACAATATGCACACGTTCAAATATGCAATATGCATGAACATGTGTATATTACGCATTTTTGTATGAAATTAAACATTGTCTTAATGAACATGTAAATGATATGAATTAGTTAATCATAACACAATTTTGAACATATGTATATAATATTTTTACAGGAAATTTAACATTTTATCATAATGAACATGTACATTTGATATGATTTTCTAGTACTCCAATCTAATATAGTTTTCCATGGAGAGAGTGAGTGACACACACACGGCGTCCGGTTTTTGAGACTGCTCCAACCATTTAAACTAGTCCAATTATTAAATTTGTTATGTGACCATAACAAGACATAGTCATAAAGAATATAGACAATAACAAGAGATTGTTGAACTAGTCCTTTCTGGTTTTAAAATCATTGGTTTAGTTCAATTCTTTGATTCATAAAAATTATTTCATTGTAATCATCTGGAGATTGTTGAAATTTGCATATGGCTAAAGAATATAGACAATAACAAGACATACAATCGATAGACTTTGGGAAATGGCAATGAAAAATGGTTAGTATGAGAAATTGAGAATGAAAGACGATGGATATTATTCCTAGCGACAACCCCGTAAGTCTAACAACAGATGGTTGATGAGGAATATCGTTGATTCATTCAAGTTCTAAGCATTTTTCTTATTCGATACAATATCACAGCCGAATGATGTTGTCACATGTTGGATGAGGCCCCAATAAAGTTTTTCTCCTTTAAGCTCTCCACAGTTTCTTTGATGCTTTGTTCAAGGGGAATGTAGTCGATGCCCAAGCTTTTCACCTTTTCCTTTGAGACTTGATACGTCGGAACAAAAGGATTATCATCTGCACACCTGCATAACCAGGTTAAGATGCTATCGTTAGCTTCCAACTCAACTATTCTACTTCACTTTTTGTTTGAAATGATTCATCTTTGTTCCTAAAAGGGGGTAATTCCACAAATAGGTAACGTACCTTAGGCTAATTTCTATTTCAGGTAATGAATTTTGTTTTGCTTCAATAAAAGGTAACATGCTTTTTAATAATTAAAAAGAGTAAACTCGTCATACTTGGCGATTGAGTGCGAGTAAAAAGTATCACAAATGACTAAATTATTACGTCAATCTTTTATTGAAGAAAAATATAGATATTTTATCTGAGATTATAAAATTCATCACCTAAATTTAAAATCATACCGAAGTACATTATCTTTTAGCATCTACAATTCCCTTCAATCATTGATTCATTGCTAAGTAAATTGTAAAGTTCTGTAGGAATTTCTTAATTCACTATCGATAAACTACCTCCTCTAGTTACTCCACTACAATCTAGTTTAGGGTTAATTCATAAAAAAAGGTAATCAACTTTAGGTAGGTAACTCCTTCAAAATTTGTCAATTAAAGTAGCAAACTCTAAAATTTTCCCATTTTTGTTTACTAATAATATTGACCGATGTAAATAGTAATTCTGATGTGGATGTGTAAATGATTATTTTCGGTATTAGGAACCAACTAACATAACGAAATTTCAAAGTTGGTTCATTCAAACAAGAAAAAGTTTGTTACCATAAATAGAAAAAATTTAATGTTCATCCTCTTACATAGGAATTTTTGAAAGTTTTTCTAGGATAAAAACATGAGTTACCTTGAACAATAAAATCACAAAGTTGGTTACCTTTTTATAAAAATAATCCTTTAGTTTGTGATTAATTATCAAACAAAGAACTGCAAGTGTGTATAACAGAGATTTAAGTTTACATGACTTCAGCTTTCTGTGAACGTAAAACGCTACTGGAGGCATTTTAAAGTGAGAAAAGCTTGCCTCTCGGGAAGTTGAGATGATGGATAAAGCTTGTGTAAAATCTCGACCAATTCTGAGAAGTGAGCAACCTTGTCCACCAAACAGTATCTTCCACTTGCTGAAGGAATTTCAAATGCTTGGATGTGTGCATTTGCTACATCCTTCACATTAACCCATCCAAAAGTAGAATTGGGATATGTTTGTGACCCTGCATTATAAAGGCGTCGTCTTTTGAAGTTAAAAAATGTGATAAAGCACCCTCATAATTAGTAAGAAACTTGTGTATAGCAGAGCATAATGATCTTTAAAAACATACAATCAGTGTTGTGGAAGGCTCAAGGCGCAAAGGGTCCTTGGGTCTACGCGTGAGGAGGAGGCACGGGCCTCATGAATGCCAGGCGCATCGTATACAAAAAAATGTAAAACTATATGTATCATGATTATATAACTCAAATTAAAATCATAGCACTTAAAATACTTATGAAAAAGGAGGAAACATGATATAAAAAATAATAGAAACAGAAAAAAATAGATACACATGGTACATGCATACTAACAGTTACTTCACTTCACCAAAAAATAAAAATATTAGAAAGTATGGAAGAGAAAAGAAGAATAGAGTAGAGAAAGAACAGACTTCGTCGGAAGAAAGAATTAGTAGAAAATCACAAAATTGCATAGAAAGAAAAATACTAGAAAAGGAAAGAAAAAGAAGTACCGATTGACGAATTGAAGTTGGAAGGCTTGAGAAGAAGAAAACCCCACATAAGCAAGCCTAAACCCTAAGCGCCTTGCAACCAAAGCCATAGTGTTACTCATGAATGTGTCTCACCAGTTGCCTCACAGATAAAATGTTCGTTTTGGAGGCTGAGTGTGACCGGGAAAACTATTTGCCGCTACCGAAGCTAAAAATGGGGTCACCGCTCCCCGTTGAGGAGGGTGTCAAGGAGGAGCCTATGTAATTGTAACCGAAATCAATACAAATGACTTTAAGTGCAGTCGGGTTTGTATGTGTTTACTATACTTAATATAAAAAGCCCAAGTCTGGGAGCCTAATTAATGTGCACTTTTCACAACTAAGCATACAAGCTACTACTATTAATCTGATATGAATCAACTGGTAAATAACTATGATCAATAAGCAAATGCACCCGCAACTGAATGCTTGCGACAATTTTCTGGAATTCGAGACCCAGAAATCTCTAAACAAAATAGAAGAAAGTAATAATCTCAATAACCCCCACTGGAAGCGGGCCCTAAGCTATATCTGATTTCCCCTCCCCCAAAAATACAAAACATGCCTTAATTAAATAATAAATAACATAAAGATACTTATTATTAATGACACCTAGCCCCCTTCAAGTTGTAAAACCCCCCCCCCCCCCCCAAAAATTTTCTTTTTCTTTGATACACCTGCCCCCACCGGTTATGATTCGCATCATCACCCTCGCCCCGGAAAATCACCTTGTCCTCAAGGTGAAAGCTAGGAAATTGCTGGTGGATCTGATCATATGCCTCCCATGTCCCCATGTCGCTTCCGACACCGGTAAACCCCTCCATGCCACCAATACCTCTCGGCTATCGTTGATTTCCGACCGCACGAGTTTGCAACACCTCAGCTGGTTCAAAAGCGGTTTGATCACCCAGATCCCTCAGAAGCGTCGATGATCCCCAATCACTCGTTTCAATTGAGACACATGAAAAAGGGGATGTATAGCCGAGGACGATGGTAACTTCAGACGATAAGCCACCTGTCCAATACGCTCCAAAATCTCAAACGGCCCAGAGAAACGAGGTGCCAAATTCAGACTTACCTGTCGCGCCACGGTGGCCTGCTGATACGGACGTATCTTCAAATAAACTTTATCCCCAACCTTAAAACTAACATCCCTCCGTTTCTCGTCCGCCCGTGCCTTCATTTTTCTTTGATACACCGCCCGTACCATCATCCCCTGATTTAAGTCGCCCCTTCAATGCCACAATCTCTGGGTCATTCTGAAGTTCCCGTAACATCTGGTCATGCAACCCCACACTAGTAATCCATAACATACTGAGGCGTACAACATCCCTTCGTCTTGACAATGCATCGGCTGCACCGTTCTCCTTGCCCGGTCGATACAAAATAAAAAAAACTCATACCCTAGAGACCCATCGCTGATGCTCCCTCACCACAGTTCACTGTTCTAAAAGATATTTCAAACTCTTTTGGTCAGTGATGACCGTAAAGGGTCGTCCTAACACATAAGGTCTCCACTTTTGGACCGCCATAACTATTGCCATGAACTCCCTTTCATAAACTGATTACATTTGTGCTTGTGTGCCCAAAATCTAGCTAAAGTAAGCAATTGGTCTCCCGTCTTGCATCAAAACCGCACCGACCCCATGCCTCGATGCATTGAATCGTTTGGAGAAATCAGGAAGTGCCAGAACTAGGAAGTGCCAGAACTGGTACGCAGGTCATCACTTCCTGGCTGAAGAAAGGCTCGTGTACCTTCACCCGTCCACTGGAACCCATCCTTCTTCAATAAATCGGTCAGAGCCCGAGCAATTTTTACTATATACCGTGGCCCCATGCAATTCGTCCAACAACTCATCGATGATAGATGATAGGGCTCTGATACCAATTTGATATGAATCAACTGGTAAATAACTATGATCAATAAGAAAATGCACCCGCAACTGAATGCTTGCGACAATTTTCTGGATTTCGAGACCCAGAAATTTTCCAAACAAAATAGAAGAAAGTAATAATCTCAATACCCCCCACTAGAAGCAGGCCCTAAGCTATATCTGATTCCCCCTCCCCTAAAAATACAAAACATACCATAATTAAATTATAAAAGACATAAATAACTAGATACTTATTATTAATGACACCTATCCCCCTTCAAGTTGTAACTGGATCTGCTGCCCGTCCATTTCTTTTGCGTTGATACACCAGCCCCCACCGGTTATGATTCACATCATAATCTTGGATGAATACTTAAAAATCAAAACCAAAATTGAGAATACAGCATGTCAAAAACTCAAAATTGCAGATAAACTGATAAAATTCATGGGAGGTACCCATCAGCATGCTGGAAGAGGGATATATTCATAGATTTTAAACAAAAATAGGCAATTTATGTACATGCTTAGTTTTATTTTCCACTTCGATATTTCATTATTCCTTCAAATCTTCATCAATATTAGGATGAGTAAAAAAGGGACAGGGAAATGCCTTTAATCAATTTGTTGGCAATTGCTTATAGTATAATCATACAAAGTTCCAACCACAGGAATACCAATTGCAAGATAATACATTCGTCCTGCCAAATTTAGGGGTGTTTACAAAAACCATAAAATCTACCAAATCCATTACTTATTCAGGTTTGCAGTTTGGTTTAATTGGGTTTGGGGGAAACCCAAATAAGAAATTGGGTTAATTAGGAAAGTCTCGGTTTGGGTATTATGAGTCTGGCTTAGTGCCTGATAAGTGAGTAGAACATATTATATTATATCTCATAGTCATAGAATTATAAAATAGAGGTTAGGTGATCATAGACATTTAAATACATTTTCATCAGCAATTAAAGACTCAGATTATCATTTACAGTTGAAATAAAAATTTGAAAACAAATGAAACAAAAAACCAACCAATTGATTTGAACACACAAAGGATTTGCTAAGAGTTAAATGAAAACTGATAGAGAAAATGATATTATGTTGATAACCAACCCAACAGGCCAGTAACAGTCCAGTAACAGCCCTAGGTTAGTACTATATATAGAGAGAGAGGAAGGCAGAGAGAGGTAGGTGTGTTAATTGTTTTGTTAGTCGGTTGTTAGGCATGGGCAGAGAGAGAGAGAGTTTCTCTCGTCTGAATTTGGGCAGTAGGATTCACCATCTTTTGGGTTCCCTTACTGATTTGTTTTCTTTTAATCTTTCGAATTCCCGCACCGTTCTTCTTATTATTAGCTTCCTTTTCTAGTTATTGTGTTTTAGTTTCTATCAATTGGTTCCATTGCCGGGAAATCGAATGGAGAATCTGGAAACCGAGTTGATCAGCCGACTAGAGTTACGTTTTGATGCACAAGTTGAGAAAATCCGAAATCTCTCTGATCATATGCACGATCTTTCAAACTCCCTTCATTCCATGAAGGAAATACTCAATGATTTTGCCAAAGTCATTGGAGAATATGATGATGAAGCAAAACTTGGTGAAACACAACCATTTCAATGAATCCCTGTCATCCCTGACCCAGTCATTTTAGAAGATGATGAAGAGTTACTGGGAACCCCAGTGGACGCAGCCAAGCAAAAATTATGAAGCCACCATATCCAAAGATCTAGAAATAGAGACCTCAGATAACACTTCTGATGGTAAAGCCCCAATCCATATTCTCCAAGGTTTCATTGAAACCAAATGCTCTGAGGACTCTTTCTCTTCTCTGTCGAAGATGAAATTATGTCGAAGATGAAATTACCTCTGTGGTAACCATTCCACGTGAATGGATGACAATGGCAAGACCATATTTCCAGGTATACGAGACGCCTTCAATTCATAAATTAAAGTTTGCCCAAATGTTGTTGGTTGTACCGACCTGGTGTACCACCCTGTTGATCAAGCGCTTCGATACCATTGAGATTCAACTCCAAAACAAATTGGTGCTTCGTTTTAGGGGAACAAAGTTTCGTAATGATCAAGAAGTAAATGGGTTTATCTACATGGGGAGTAACGTCGGTGAATGCAATGGCGAGTTTGAAGTTCTCTCAACCCTAATTCGTGATCAAATTGAAGAAGACATGGTTAGTATGTTCCTCCGAGGGTTGAAGAACTACATTGCAGTAGGGTACAAACCCAAATTTCTCATGGGTGTATCGAAGCGATGGATTCCGCTCAAGACGTGGAAATCGGTATTGGTGTTCATAGAAGAAAGACAAAGAACGTGGGATCTGTTCTTATCAGGTACGTATATGAAATCAATGGATCTGGTGTTACGGAAGAATATAGTCAGGCCCAATTTTGTAAACCTAGCCCAAGAGAATTAGGCCCAAAGTTGGAACAATTTAATTACTCAGTTTTGCAGTCCAGTAAAGACCAAACTCTGGTACGTTCTTTTGCTGACCAGAAACCTTATTCCTCTTTTCAAAACACTGGAACTCGCCGTTTAATCAAGCAGGAATTGGAGGATCGGATGAGAAAAGGAGGAAAAGGGGGTGATGATGGTGAGACGTGTTGGGTCGAAGCAGCCTTGGAAGATGAAGTTGTCGTTGATGATGGATTAAGCGGAATACCCTCCATGATTCTAATTGGCATCAGGACCACACACAAATTTTTGTCAAGAAGGTTAGCAACCTACAACTCTCCATTTAAGGTGAAGTGTTATTAGCCTTTATCCCTGACAAATCCAATGAGCAATCAGTTGGAATGTTTCTTGTGGGGCTGGAATTTGACATAAAAAATTGGATACAAGCACTGAAACCTTCCTCCGGTGACCAATCCATGGATTTCACACATCATGTCACCATCAGTCCTGCCGTTTACGAAGAAGATTTGGGAACGAAGGGAAAAACGAGTTTGGGTACTGTTGGATTTTCACAGAACTCGTCTGGTTGGAAAACTGATTATCCGTTAGATTGGATTGCTCATAACTCGTATCAGTATTCTCTGCTTATCAGACCCACCATGATAATATGCTTAACAACCAAACAGACCCAGTCTCAACCTTTGAATCTGTCTAGAATCCCAAGGCCAACTAATAGTAATAGTCGACAACTAACCAAGAACGACTGGGAGGACCAAAGAGAAGACTCTTGTTTTAATTGTGGGCAGCAATACTCTCCACAACACATATGCACGAAGGATCAATTTTGGGAACATTTGTTTGCCGATGAAGAGGTCATCATCAATGATAGTGAATTCCGCAAGGCAGACGCAATCATAGAAAGTTCAGAAATCAAACATGGTAAATATTACATTAAGGAATTGTTCGAGTCAATGTCAAACTCACATGATTTAAAAACCACCATGATGGTAGGAGTAGATGGAATTCGTGCTCTGATCGACATCAATGCCACTCTCAATTTCATCTCTACAAGGTTAACAATTGATTTTGGTGGAAGAATGCGAATTAGAATTTCCACACAGTGTGAGCAAATCGCTACTCAACTCAAGTATTCACTTGTATTGTTGAAGCTCTAATGTACAAATTGGGACCTTTCGATATGATTTTGGAAGTTGATATATTGGGAACGACAGGGGATATTATTTTTAGTTGGCAGGCACGAAAAATTCATTTCTGGAACCAAGGTACATTGGTGCAACAAGGCCTCAAGATAGAGTCTACATGTCTTTCACTTCTGAAGAAGTACAAGTCTACCCGCAGTGTGACCACAGAGAGGGAACCAATTTTACATTGGTTGATTCCATGGCGATTGGGAATTATAGAAGCTGCTACTGGGAAGAATGCCCACATATTACAAATCCGTTGCTAGATATCAGGCTTGAGGCAAGCCTGTTCTTTATGGGGTCGGTATTGATAGAGAAAATGATATTATGTTGATAACCAACCCAACAGGCCCAGTAACAGTCCAGTAACAGCCCTAGGTTAATACTATATATAGAGAGAGAAAGGCAGAGAGAGGTAGGTGTGTTAATTGTTTTGTTACTCGGTTGTTAGGCTTGGGCAGAGAGAGAGAGAGTTTCTCTCTTCTGAATTTGGGCAGTAGGGTTCACCATCTTTTGGGTTCCCTTACTGATTTGTTTTCTTTTAATCTTTCGAATTCCAGCACCGTTCTTCTTCTTATTAGCTTCCTTTTCTAGTTATTGTGTTTTAGTTTCTATCAAAAACAAAAATCAGCTCAACCATTTTCCAAAAAAATAAAATAAAATTAATCGATTAAACCGAATAACCAGAAAAGTTCAGTTCAGTTTCAGTGGTTGAAATCCCCAAAACCCGCCCGCTAGACATCCTGATGAAAATTGATCTAAACAAATACCAGGGTTGGAAACAGCTTTAAATTTTTTAATATATAAAAACATACCGTTCAACAGATTTGCAATGACTTCAGCACTAGTGTTAAGTGTTGGCTGTAACAGAGGACCTATCACCATCGCTGGGTTTATGGTGACTATGTCCATGCCTTTTTCTTTTGCAAACTTCCAAGCAGCCTCCTCGGCCAATGTTTTGGACAGCACGTACCACATCTGATCATACAAACATGAGAAAAACATATTTATAGTCAACGTTAAGGCAAAGAAAGAAGCAGGCCTCAAAATTAAGTGAAGAAAAGAATATCACTATTCCATGTAGATAGTAACTTGTGCAGAAAGAAATTAATGGGCGGATAAATTACGCTCAAGCAGACAATTATTGTCTAGTTGGTAACTTCTGAAGAAGGCTAACAGGTTAATAGCATATAATTGTGATGTACTTTCGTCAATCATTTAAATCTTCATGTACTTTTATATACAGATTAGGTCATTGTTCTTTCTTGTGTGTTTCACATTGGTATTTTTTGCAACCTGGAAACCATTTGTATCCTGAAAAGAAAAGGTTTATATGGCTATTTCTTTAAATAAATAAAGCTTACATGGAGGTATCTGTTGACCCTACAGTCAATTAAAATAACGATTTAAAGTCAATTAAGATCAATTACGGTAATAATATGTACTTCCACAAGGGTTTAAATTAGTCAAAGAAATAGCATTTAAGGCATTTTCCTCGATTCAACCGGTTTCCCCAGGTTCCAAAAACAACGTAAATCAGATGCATACTGACCTAATGACAAAAAAAGTATGTGGCGTAAATCAAAACATTGATGGAAGTACAAACTCTTACAGGGCAATATAGCATGCATAGTTAAATTCTAACATAAAATTGTACTAATCATGTCAACATGGAAAATGCATTGCAGTCTCTTACTGTGCAGAATCGGGTTAACCTAACAAACATGAATTAAGAAAACCGTTTATAAAACTCCAATATTGAAGGAAAAAACTAATGCATATGCACACCTTGTTTTCCCTGCAAATATCTGGATGAGAAAACCAAGTCTCATCAACTACAACTTCGGGGGTCCTCGGCTTACCATTGTAAGCAACTGCAGCCATAGAGGACGTCACAACAACTCTTTTAATTGATGAAGCCTTCGAACACGAAGCAAGCACATTGAGTGTTCCTTTCACAGCAGGATCGATCAATTCTGCCTGAAACCAAAGTAATTGGGCATAAATTAAAAAAATTATGTAGCCGAGTACAACATGATTGGTAATCATTCTCCTTAAGTAATGAGATAAGTTTAAAATTTTTATGCATGTAAAACCTGCCATTAATTCATGCTTAGGCGTGTAACTGTGTAAGCGAACATAGCTACTCGTGAGCTATAGAGCCTAACTCGCTAAGAGCTCAACCTAAACGAGCCCAAGCTGAGAATGAGCTTAACTAGTAAAACGAGCTCAAGATCATTTAGGCTCCCAACTCAAAAACCAAATGAGCTCATGTATAATTATACAAATATATAATATATAAATTAGATGGAAGAATAAATGATGAAATATTATTATATTCTATACAAAATAAAACAAAATAGTAGATAAGTATTTGTATATTAAAATACTTTAAAAAAAAAGTATGAATAAACAAGCCGAACCAAGCCGACATCGAGCCTGTAAAACCAGGCATGAGCTGACTTGGCTGGACCTCGAGCTCACCACTTTTAAACAAGCCAACATGAGCCTTAACCGGGTCGGCTAGTTTACACCCCTAGTCCCCTATTCATACTTACATCAAATTTCACAAGGACAGTCAAATTTCCAGCACTAATTCCATCTGCCCACTCTAACTTCTAGTCCCCTATTCATACTAACTTATCGAGGCTATATAGCTTGATGATTATGGTCAACTGAATTCCATCTGCCCACTGTAACGCATCTAAAGCTGTGTTGTCTATTAAAAACTGTGTTTCTTGCTAGTTTTATTGAAGTTCAAGGTGAACCCTTCTTCAGATTGTAAATTTAGTCATGCTTGATTTATTAAGGTAGCAACTGGACCAACCGATAAAATATGTAAAATCTAGAAATGGTGAACCCTCTTAATGACTAACCTGATATATTAAACATCAAAAAATTTAGATGCCCTTAAACAGAGTCATTCATCAAGTTGCAAATATTACCAACTATTTAAAGAGAAGCAAAACATAGACAAACGAAAAATTCTTCTAATTCATGAAAATTAATTACTTGATACACCCATAGTTGTCAACTCGTGACTCGAAATCCTTAATTTTCGACTCGTAAGAGTCATGATATTTTTAAAAAAAATGTATATAAATATATAATACATCTATAAAACGTAACATTTGTTGAATATTAAACAAATTTTATACAACACATGCAAAAACATAATATTTGTTGGATATTAAACAATACATATATAATATTTGTTAAAGATTAAACAAATTTTGAACAATACACATAAATATGTAATACACAACTTGTGACTATTTATAATCAAGAATATACAAAAGTCAATAACCACCCCCTTTATGTTCTCTTCTGAAAATTGGCTGGTACTCTGGTAGGTGAAGCCCACTAGTCTAGTATATTTATAACACTAATGTACCTTTTCTCTCAAAAATTAAATAAAGAGAGAAGCATCCTTTTTCAGATGAGAGAGAAGCAAATGCAAAACTTAAAAGAGCAGCTAGCCGACACGAAGAAATCACCAAAGAACTCCCACCTCCACTATAAAATGCTACCACATGTATATTTGATTGGTTTCAATCACCAAAGAAGCAGCAGGAATAGAAGAAATCAGCAAAGAAAACCCAGAATTTTGGGTTTAATTTTTTCAGTGTGCAAATGAAGAAGTTCTTCCTCTGTATGATCATTTCTCTAGCCATTCTTTCTTTTTTTTTTTATTAAAAAAAACACAGAGGCTACCAATTTACCCACTGGACACTGTTAATACCCACTGGACGCTACCAATAACCATTGGAAACTTGATTCAACCGAGTCACGAGTTGGCTCGACTCGGTCCGAGTCAACCATTGACTCGCGAGTCTTTAACCGAGTTACACTCTCTTTCGAGTCACTATACCAAGTCGGCATTTTTTAAATCACTATTTGTGTGGTCAAATTAGAGCCGGTAGACCTACCCACGAAGCAAACCACCATGTATTTTGTGTGGGTGACGGTTTTTAGGTCATTAGTTGAGAAGTGTCAGTTATCAATGGATGCTGACAAGGGAGCATAGGTAAAATGTAACTGAGAAGAGTATCTTGACAGGAGATGAGATGATGATGCATCAGATCATGCTTTCGTTATATAGCTCACTGAAATTTTTCATACCAAAGTGAGCCGAAGGGAAAGAGCGCCCTTCGTAAGTGAAGTATAACTGGTTGAATAAGAATTAAATAAGGTCCAAAGAAAGAAGTTGAAAAATGTTGAGAGCTGAGAGATGAGAAAGGATTTGAAGAAAAGATAATCTTACCTACACTGTGTCGGCTGGGTAAACCACATAATCTATCAAGCCTAGGCCTGATATTGAAAAAGACGTCATGGACCAGACGCAAGCACTTAACCTCACCAGCTACTCAATTGTCTCACAAGAGACTTATGTTTCATATATCACGGAGATTATTGCACATTAATATCGATATATCATTTGAATATTATTGATATTGAAACAAGCCAACAGCTCCGGCCTCCGACTTTATTTGATGCACATTGTGTCTAGAGTCAAAATGTCATTATAGGACACATTGAGTCAATAGTCTATAGACTATAAAACGCATGTCCAAAGTGACATAGCTAGAACAAATATGAGTGGTACTTACTGATAAGTATTTCACACTGATTATTTGGAAAACCTATCAGTGTTAACATCAAACAGCACTGAAAATACATCACATAGATTTTTTAATCTACGGAAATCTGGAGGTTACTACTTTGTTGTTTCATTTTTCTGGCTAGGTTATATTTTTGTAGGGGGAGAGATATTTGTATGATGTTTTGTTGTAGGGGAGAGAAATACAATTTGTAGGGGAAGAGTGAATTTTTCGGTAATTTTTGTTCTAAGGATGAATGTAATATTTTTTTTCTTCTAACTATGTATTTGTTTGAGGGGGAGCAAATAGAATGTATTTTTTTCTGCTGAAAGCTACATTGTGGTCTCTGGAATTCTTATGCATGATGATCATCATGAGAAAGAGAAAAGTTTAATTTCAGAGACACAAAGTCAAGACTGCTATGTTGTTCAATAAGTTGAAGGAATTGACGAGAAGATCAAAGAATAATAAATGGAATCAGAGCAAAGAATACTAAAGAGATTACAGAAAGAAGATTGAAGATTGTTAATATATTTCAAGCAGTGGTTGAGACAAGATTTGTTTGATTTTGAAGATCTGTTCGATTTTAAAAATCAAGGGAGAGAATTAAATAATAGTTCATGATTCAAGGGGAAAGTGACTTTAACTGAGAAGGGAAGATCAAAGAAGACAAGATATGAAGATTAGAGGGATAAAGATAAAGCTCAAAGGGAAGAAAAGACTAAAGATCATTAAAGATCAAATTTCTGAAGACTAAAGATTCTTAGATGTATAGTTTTTAATAGTACTTTTTTGTTCTTATTGTAAGGTCCTTGTGTTGTATTGTTTCTGTATAGTTGTTTTTCACCTCTAAGGGGGAGATTGTTAGGTATCAATAATAGAGGTGAAAACAACAATAAATAGAAGTTGAAGGACTAATAGTGCAATTAGATGAAAGTTAGGAAATTAGTGAATTTTCCTATCAATTTTAGAAACTCTTGTAATCTCACTATTTCATGTGTGTGAATTTCAAGGTGTAAAGAGAGAAATCATTCAACTCAATGCAAGATTTGTTCTATCATGTTATGATTCACAAGATCTTGAACTAACAAGTGTTTTCTTTATACTTCTCCTTGATAAAATGTCTATCACTCTCAACAAGTTTTGTCCGGTAATGATGAACCAGATTCTTTGCAATTTCAATAGCAGCTTTGTTGTCGTAAAACGAGCTTATAGGTTCACTTCTCAACATTCAAAGTTCCAAAATCATTCTCTTTAACCATACTCATTCACACATTCCATGACACATGGCCCTGGATCCCGCTTCGGCACTACTTCATGATACCATTGATTGTTTTTTACTCCTCCGAGTAACAAGATTTCCCCATACGAATGCGCAATATCGAGTCGTGGATCTATTACACATTATTTCCTATTTCATTGGTTTTCTTGAACAGTATGCCATCCAGGTATCTTCAGCTAGTGTAGGATTTGAAAGACCACTTCCATATGTTTAGTAGTCAGATTCTTCATGGACTAAGTAACTAACCAACCATCCCCACAGCAAAGCCAATTTGTGGTCTAGTTTTAGCTAGACAGATTAGTTTGCCAGCCAATCTTTGATATCTTCCTTTGTCTACCGAATAATCTGATAGAAACTAAAACACAATAACTAGAAAAGGAAGCTAATAACAAGAACGGTGCTGGAATTCACAATGTTAAAAGAAAACAAATCAGTAAGGGAACCCAAAGGATGGTGAACCCTACTGCCAAAACTCAGAAAGAGAACAAATTCTCTCTGCCCAAGCCTTACAGCCGATTTACCAAACAAAATCAAACATACCTCTCTCTGCCTTCCTCTCTCTATATATACACTTATATAGTACTAATCTAGAGTAGACATAACTAACTCAATGGGCCTGTTACCAGGCCTTTTGGGCTGCTTATTATGTGAATAGCATATTCTCTATCATAATCACTTTCATCCTCGTTGACTTTGCCAGCAAGGTTCATTGGCATATCTACTGGCTTGCAACCAAGAAGATCCATTTCTGTCAAAAGGTGAATTGTATACTTCCTTTGGGATACTGAAACTCCATGCTTAGATATTGTGATTCCATTCCGGGAAATATCTTAGTTGACCAAAATCCTAGATTTCAAATTCCTTATCCAAGATGGCCCTCAAATTGTAGATCTCCTTTGAACAATCAGCAGTTAAGAAAATATCTTCAGTGTTGGAAAAACGGGCCTATGCGGCTGATTGGTTGGCGACTAATCGCTAATCGGCCATTAACCGATATGTAACATCCCTTAATTTAATTTAGCATGATTTAGCCTAATAATGTAACTTCTATCTATAAAAGTATTGCAATTTATATAAGTTATGTATTAAAGGGATTAAATTGACAAATGATGGAAGTAAAGGTGAAGAGGTGCAAAATGTTAATCGTCTAAAGTGTTAAAAGTTTAACACATATTTAATTTCTTGATGAGTCATTTATCCTCGATATTCATCATCTGCTCACTCTCTCTATACACGCACGGCTTCTCAATTTCTCTCTAGAGATTCATCCAATTTGCTCAAATCAGGCTACAAAACATGATCAATTCGTTCAAGCAAGTGATTATAAACAAGAATCCAAAAGAAACTCGAGGTAAACAACCTTTAAATTAGAAATTTATGTTGTCTTTATATGTTCAGCACTGTTCGAATAGAACAGTGACCGATTATGCATATTTGGCAAGACTTTAAACCTTGTCAAATTCGAATCAGCACAAGATCCAAAATTCATCAATGATGCTCAAGTCCAAAATTTAAATACAGTTCTATCATAATTCAGTTAAGTTTATACATTAGCAGCTAATGATTTAATAGCTTGTAGACTTGGTATGTACCTTGAATTTACTTACAGATTGGTCTTATATACCTTAATTCCTATTCTTATCTCTTAATTCATGGTTGACATTATCAGTGCTTAGTTGGGATCTAACACCCTAAAATTTGTAAACAATTAAATAATAGTTAGTTGTGGGGTTTGAATTGATGTAATATTTGGTTATATTATTATGGTTATGCAAAAAATTATTAAATTGGGTATGAAGCTATTGGTAAAATACAAATTACAGCAATGTGAATCTTTTTTTTGAAATAGAAGAGTTAGTGGAGAGGGGAATGTTCTGCACAGGGATGTAAAGTGGAGGGGCTGGGGGTGGCCAAAGGCCAAACCCCATCCCTTTTTCTTCCCCAAAACCGTCCACCTTACACACACACACGCACACAAATTGTTTGTGCAATAAGAGAGAAGAGAGAAAGGAAAAATAAGATCCAGGGCTTGGCTTGATTGTTAAGGTTGAAAGATTTGGAGGTTGATTCTTAGTGCATTGTGGTCATATTAGAGGTATAAACCCTTCCTAATCTTCTCCATCTTGTCTACTCTTTAATTTCTCCATTTTTGGAGCTAAAATCCCATATGGGTTTGTTGTGATTATATGAAATATGATAGGAATACTACTATATTGGAAGATTATTCTAGAAAGGGTATTCTAGTAATAATATTAGGAGTTAGTTAGTGGAGCAAATCTATAAATAAGAGGGTGAGAAGGGGTGATAGCTGTCCAGAATTATTGTTAGGAATTTGTTACTCTCGGTTTGTAAGTGTGAGAGGGGCTCCAATCATTTGATTGAGAGAGAGGGATTTCCCTGGGCAACCATTTGGTTGAAGTTGTTTCTCATTCTATTTTGTAATTCATCTTCATCAATATCAGATTTAATAGCTTATATCCTCTGTTTTTTATCAATTACGAGTTTCTGTTCTTCATCATTGGTCCGACCTGCCCATTCTGTCTCTACCATTTCGATTCTGAGTTGTTATTCAGCTGAATTTTCTAATGGAGACTCGTTTATCTTCCCTCCAATCTCGTCTGGATCAGCATGACGATCAGATTCGTCATATCCAATCTGATGTCACAAAAATCAAGTCCACTCTGAAATCCTTAGAAGCAGAGAGGGTGGAGTCTGCTGAATTTCGCAAAGGGTGGTGATGGGTTTTATCAAACAGCAAGGTAAGCAACCAGAATCAGATGGTGAAGGTGCTTCTGGAGTCCTTTTCGAGTCTGGTGGTCGTTCTGTGGGTGGCCAAACTCCTCGTGCTGGTGCTTCAATTTTACCATGGGCAGTGAAGAAAATCAAGCTTCCAGAATTTTCTGGGTTTGATCCACAAGGGTGGATTCAGAAAGCTATTCTCTATTTCGACATCAATGGTACGCCTCCTAGTCTTCGAATCCGTTTGGCTCAAATGAGCATGGTTGGGGTTGCCCAACATTGGTTTACTATCGTTCAACAAATTCATGACTCACTTACCTGGGATCAATTCCAAATTGAACTGCTCCAGCGTTTTAGTGGCCTTGAAATTCAGAATCCATATGAACAATTGGCCACAATCAAACAATCTTCATAAATTCATGATTATATTGATGATTTTGAGTATTTGCTATCCCTCGTTCCTAAATTGCCAGAATCTCAGGCTTTGGGTTACTTCATTGCTGGCTTGCATGATGAGGTGAAGCGCTGGGTTCGTCTCCATCGCCCTCAATCATGTCTGGACGCCATGTACTTGGCTAAGGATGTAGAAGAAATGCTTAACCCATCAGATACGCTGATTTCTCATTCCCGCTACCGATATTATTCTCATGGTGGATTGGGTTCTGATTTCAGTGTGGACCGTGGATCCTTAATGGGCCAACCTCAGTTTCGTGGGTCTCATAATATTTCAGTGCTGGATCGACCCAATCAATTGGGCCAATTTCAATCGGAAGGCTCTAAGCCTATAATTTCTCACGGAGTCAAGGATCCCTCAAATCAAACCCCATCGTTGAACGCTCCTTCAGACATCCCTTCAAAACTTCAACGTGATCGAGGGATCCGTTCTTTATCACGCTCGGAATGGGAGGATAGGCGTAGGAAAGGGCTCTGTTTCAGATGTGGTAATCAATTTGGTCCAGCTCACAAGTGTCCTGAGGGTCAATTGCGAGTTCTGCTGTTGGGTGATGATGAAATTGTTGATGCTAATGGGACTTTGTGTCAATCTGAGGAGGTTTGGGGATTGAATTCTACTGCACCACCAGATATGTGACAAAGCAACGGTAGAGATTGCAAAACTACAAGTCTTGAGGTCAAGACTTTCATAAGGGGGAAGTAATGATAGGAATACTACTATATTGGAAGATTATTCTAGAAAGGGTATTCTAGTAATAATGTTAGGAGTTAGTTAGTGGAGCAAATCTATAAATAAGAGGGTGAGAAGGGGTGATAGCTGTCCAGAATTATTGTTAGGAATTTGTTACTCTGGGTTTGTAAGTGTGAGAGGGGCTCCAATCATTTGATTGAGAGAGAGGGATTTCCCTGGGCAACCATTTGGTTGAAGTTGTTTCTCATTCTATTTTGTAATTCATCTTCATCAATATCAGATTTAATAGCTTATGTCCTCTGTTTTTATCAATTACGAGTTTCTGTTCTTCATCAAAATATGCTGCTGCAACCTTACTCTTCAATTTGGTCAATTTTCTTGTCAAGTTGACGCGCTGGTTTATGACATCGGTCCCTTAGACGCTATATTCGGAATTGCTTGGTTGCTGATGTTACATTCAACTGGCAAACTCATACGATTCGTTTCTGGAATGATGGACATTCCGTTAAACTCCAAGGAATCAACTCCCCAAATCTGGTTCAATCATCCTTGCAATCTTGGCTAGACGGACAGATCGCTCCCCTAGCTGCCGACACAAGCCCAGACCCTTCTCTCTCCCCAGAACAAACTTCCCAACTTAACTCGCTGCTCTCCCAATTTACTGATCTTTTCCAACCCCCGAAGGGGCTTCCGCCTAGCCGATCAATCGAGCATTCTATCAATTTGAACCCAGGCCAGGGACCCGTTTGTGTTCTTCCATTCCGATACCCCCATATACATAAGACAAGATCCAAAAACACGTTCGGGAAATGCTGGATACGGGAATAATTCGTCTGAGTCAAAGCTCTTTCTCGAGCCCGGTAATACTTGTCAAGAAAAAAGATAACTCCTGGCGTCAAAGCTCTATCGTACCTATTGACGATTAGCAGCTCATATCTACTGGGCGGGTATGACAAAAATAGTTAAGGATTATGTCAAAGCTTGCGATAAGTCAACGGTATAAAGCATCAACCCTATCCCATGCTGGGCTCCTTCAACCTCTGTCGATGCCTACTGCCATATGGGAGGATATATCCATAGATTTTATTATCGGGCTGCCAAAATCGAAGGGCTTTGATGTTGTTCTTGTTGTGTTAGATCATCTTTTGTTAGGAATTTCAGAAACAAGCTATGAACAACTTTCAAGAACTCCGAAAAATCAGAAAAATCAGAAAACCCACAAAATGTGAATCAAGAAAATATTCAATTTCACTCTAACAAATTTGGGTTGAATGACTACAATTTGAGTTGTTCTCATTAACCCATATGCCCTATTTATACTAATTATATAGCAGTCTAACGGCTAACAACCAAACCAGAAAAATACAAAGACACTCAACTAATGCAAGTCATTATCCTAACAAATCTCCACCTTGACTTGAATTTCAATTACAAAACAAAACAAATCCCAGAAACTAATTTGTGTTACTCCACCTTCTTGGAAACACACTGCCAAAATTGAAATTCAAATCCAAAATCTTCGATCCGAAAACAACGAAGACCCAAAAACACATATGCGACCCAACTAACCAATGTGCACCAAAAACAATAAGCCGGAGAACAAAAACAATCCAAAATCAACCGGTTAACCAATGTCACAGCAAAAACAATTGTGTAACTCCTCCCAAAATGCCCCCCACTAATCCGGCCGGACACAAACGGGCAACTAAACGACAAAAGAAGAATCTCCACCCAAAACCAAGCTAAATCAGAAACCAACGGCAGCACAATCAAACCAATTTACATCACCAAATCATCCTCCAAAGTTGAAATCGAATCATCTCTCGCAACCGCAACCGGAGCCTTTGTTTTCAACCTTGGACAATCTTTCTTCCAATGACCAACCTCCTTACAATAGTTGCAAATGTCTCTCGGATTCACAGTTTTGTCTCTACGCTTGCTATCATCACAATTTGAGCAACCATTGCGTTTTTCACGTCCCACCGCAACCAAACCAATAGGCTCACTTTCCAAATCATTCCCCGACGCCTTCACGAGTGTGAAGACTAGACCTCACGTCTTCCAAAGACACCGTATCCCGACCAACAACAAACGAACTAACAAAATTCTCATATGAAGGAGGCAACGAAACCAACAAGATGAGCGCTGCATCTTCATCATCAATCTTAATATCTACATTCTTTAAATCCATCAAGATGGAATTCAATTCATCAAGATTATCTTTCAAAGCCGCTCCTTCCTTCATCTTCAAAGAAAACAAACGTTGTTTCAACAACAACTTGTTCGTAAGGGACTTAGTCATGTATAGAGATTCCAATTTCAACCATAACTTTTCTGCCGTGTCTTCTTTAGTAACTTCGTCGGCTAACGATAGCAAAATAGCTAAATGTGCCTTCTCGTCTTGTTGTGCAAACTCCGATTCGTTCATCGAGACCGGTTTTGCACCCAAAAGAGGAGCCCAAATTCCACACTGTTTGAGAAGTGCACGCATCTTAATCCTCCATGGACTGAAACTATTCTTTCCAGTGAATTTATCAATTCTTACTACTTGAGAATTCATCTTTCAAAATTAGTGACAAACGTTCAAGAAATCTGACTTTCTTGAATCCCAAAAATTCACCCAAAATACAAACACCAGAAAGAAGCCAAACAACTGAACTACTAACACCAGAAGGAACCCAAAACAGAATCGACTGCCCAAAAAGAACTTCAATTGACAACCTCAACAGCTTGATTCAAGAGCTCCACCTTGAATCTGACTACAAGATTGGCCAAAAGTCTCAAAGATTCAACCGAAAAACTCCAAGATTGACCAAAAAACGGATTGCTAAATTCAAGAACACCAACAAAACAAAGTCGATTTCCAAATTGACACTGCATCTGGAAGTTCCAACTCCAAATTGACGTTTCCAGTTGAACGCCACAATTGATCGCAGACCAAAATCAATTAACAATTCTTGAGACAAAACCAAAATCGATTGCACAAAAACAAGCCTTCTGATGACAAATTCTAAGCGCTGAAACTATTAGCCAAGGACACTAACAACTTCACAATCGATCATCAAGAACCAGAAGCAACTTCCAAAGCGACGATAGCCAAAAAAACCCAATTATCCCAGCTGCGATTTCAATTCCAATTGATTTCCAGATTTCAAGAAATCAATTGTACAACCCAGTTCGCTTCGTACCCCAAAACCAATTCCAACTGGTACTATGAATTCTAACTGGAAAGAACAAAAAAAACTGATTGCAAGAACTGGTTGCAATCCTCACAGCGGACTCCACAGAAAACCAAGAACGATTCCTAATGGCTATCACTACATACAAATTTCAAATGGCAGAACAACCTAATCATAACCTAAAGCTCTGATACCACTTGTTAGGAATTTCAGAAGCAAGCTATGAACAACTTTCAAGAACTCCGAAAATCAGAAAACCCACAAAATGTGAATCAAGAAAATATTCAATTTCACTCTAACAAATTTGGGTTGAATGACTACAATTTGAGTTGTTGTTCTCATTAACCCATATGCCCTATTTATACTAATTCTATAGCAGTCTTACAGCTAACAACCAAACCAGAAAAATACAAAGACACTCAACTAATTCAAGTCATTATCCTAACATCTTTCAAAGTAGGGATGTAAATGGTTCCAAAACCGAACCGAACCGAACCCGAAACCGAATATTGAAGATTGCAAGAACCGATAACCGAACCAATAATCATAATACGGTTCCGGTTCGGGTATTTAGGGTACAAAACCGATTAGAACCGAAATCTACACAAAAGTTGCAGGAACAATGTGACTAAGAAACGCGCAGGAGACGAAGAGTTATTGGGTGTAATTTGTGGGCTTTCCAACGAGGAGCCGTTTGCATCATTGCATGCTTCAAGAATTGCATGGACTTTTGCATGGTTCAATAATTGCATGGACGTTTGCATTTCTCACCATCGAAATCAGATTCTTTTTGTAAAATATTTAAATTCAAACATCACTCTTTTTACTCCACTTCATCCTATCTTAATAATCCCAACTCCCAAGGAAAAGTTTCATTTTTGGGATAAAAAAGCAAGCTTTTTAATCTGGGTTTTGCAAGATATGAAATAGGTAATCGGATATTGCAGTTAATTCGCCGGAACCCGATCTGGGTGGGTGACACTCGGAATTTTGTCAAAATCTTGGTTAAATTGAGATGAAATGGAAAGGAGTCGGAAGAAAGAGATATGTATGAATACATACATACATATATATGTATATATATGTGTATATACATATATGTATATAAATATACTTAAGTTTTCGGTTCCTTGCCCGAAAAACCCGATAACCGCATGACCGATACCCGAATAACCGATACCCGAAAATAGATAATTATAATAACCGTTAACCGAACCAAATAATATAAATCGGTTCCAATCGGTTCGGTTCCGGTTCGGTTATTTGGTCGTTCCACACACCCCTATTTCAAAGTATTGCCACTTTATTTTACTCAAGCATCCCTACACAGCCCGTTCGCTAGCCGACACCTTTTTGAAAGAAGTTATTCGCCTTCATGGAATCCCACGTTCCATTCTTAGTGACCGCGATCCCCTGTTCCTTAGTAAATTTTGGCAACAAGTATTCACTCTACAAGGTAGCCAACTCAAGTTTTCTACCACCAGACGGACAAACAGAGGTAGTAAATCGCAGTCTGGAAACCTACTTACGATGCTTTGCTGTCCATCAGCCCAAAACCTCGTATTTTTGGTTGCCATGGCCAGAATTTTGGCACAACACTACTTATCACGATTCTACGAATACTACCCCTTTCCATATTGTTTATGGTCACCCCCCCTCCATCGGTTTTCCAATTCATTTCTGGTGAGGTACGTTGTGAAACAGTGTTGCAGGATTTACTTGATCGTGACATGGCCCTTAAGCAACTTAATTACCACTTGCAACGGTCTCAGACTTGCATGAAAGTCTCAGAAGATAAGCATCGTCAAGACGTCACATTCGCGATAGGGGATTGGGTTTTCGTTAAACTCCGTCCCCATAGGCAGCAATCAGTGGTTAAACGCATCAACCACAAGCTCTCGCCCCATTTTTATGGACCTTTTCTTATTACCGCCAGAGTGGGGGCTGCTGCCTATAGACTTCAATTACCCGATTCTGCCCGCATCCACCCTGTATTCCATGTCTCACTCCTTAAACGAGCTGTTGGGAATTCGCCTGTAGAATCTACCTTACCTCTAGGGTTGGAAACTAATCCCATCAGTCTTGAAACTCCAGAGCGGTGTTTGGCAACGCGCACTATTACTAAAGGGGGACGGACCATTCAACAATGGTTAATTCAGTGGCATAACAATTATGTGGATGAAGCTACTTGGGAGGACGCTTTGGTGATCCAGAGACAATTTCCAGCTTTTCTAGATTTAGGCTGGTTCCTCTCTGATTTTGTATTTTCTTTCTTTTTCCAGTGAATGAAATCATATCTCCCTTCCAATTAATCCTTGTTCTTTCAATTTTAGAAAGTTCTTCTTAATCAATTTGTTTCCCAACCAATCTTTGATGCCTTCCTTTGTCTAACAAACAATCATTTTCATTCTTGTTGACTTTTCAGGGAAGGTTGATCGGAATATCTACCAACCCAGAAGATTCGTCTTTGTCAAAAGATCAATTGTATACTTCCTTTGGGATACTGAAATTCCATGCTTAGATCTTGCGATTCCACGCCGAGAAAATATCTTACTAGACCAAGATGCTTGATTTCAAATTCCCTTCCCGATTCCATGTTGCATGTAGTCGGGCTAATTTGTTGGAATCGGTCAAACACGGTGAAGTTGGTCAATGACCAAACTCAAGTCAAAAAAAAATTTTAATCGTAAGAAATCTTGTCTTTGTTCAATTTAATGCAAACTTGATGGAGAAAAAACAAAAAAGAAAGGGCCGAAGGTGTTAAGGTACTTCTTATGAATGATACAAGTGAGCTTCATGATTCGACTGTTAAGGGTGATGTAGATGAAGTTGAGTTAGTACTATTTTGGGAGACAATTGATGAAGCCACGGGTGCAATTGAATACTTAAGACCTCAAAGAAGTGCTCCTAGATCAAGAGAACTTTTTGAGGAAGAATTCAAATTGGAGAGTGAAGAGGAAGTGGACATTGGATTCGAGTCGGATGGAGTTCAAACAACAACGACGACGACGACGACCACCACCACGACGACCACCACCACGACCACGACCACAACGACCACCCACACCCACACCCACACCCACACCCACACCCACACCCCCACCCCCACCCCCACCAGCACCAGCACCAGCACCAGCAGCAGCAGCAGCAGCAGCAACAATAAGACTATAATAGCAATAATAATACTATAATAGCAATAAGAGCAAGAACAACAAGAAGAACAACAAGAACAAGAACAAGAACAAGAACAAGAAGAACAAGAAGAAGAAGAAGAAGAAGAAGAAGAAGAACAAGAACAAGAACAAGAACAAGAACAACAAGAAGAACAAGAACAAGAACAAGAACAACAAGACCAGCAGCAGCAGCAGCAGCAACACCAACACCACCACCACCACCACCACCACCACCAACAAGAACAAGCACGACGACGACGACGACGACCACGACGACCACCACGACCACCACAACAACCACGACCACGACCACGACCACGACCACGACGACGACCACGACGACGACGACCACCACGACGACGACCACCACCACGACCACGACGACAACCACCACCACGACCACGACGACAACCACAACCACAACCACAACCACATCCACGACCACAACCACGACCACGACCACAACCACCACCACGACCACGACGACAACCACCACCACGACCACGACGACAACCACCACCACGACCATGACGACAACCACCACCACGACCACGACACCACCACGACCACAACCACAACCACCACCAACAAGAACAAGAACAAGAACAACAACAAGAACAAGAACAAGAACAAGAACAAGAACAAGAACAACAACAACAACAACAACAACAACCACAACCACAACCAACAACCAACAACCAACAACCAACAACCAACAACCACAACCACAACCACAACCACAACCACAACCACAACCACCACCACCACCACAACCACAAACCACGAACCACCACGAACCACAACAACAACCACCACAACCACAACAACCACAACCACAACAACCACAACCACAACCACCACGACCACAACCACAACCACAACCACAACCACAACCCCAACGGCAACCACACGGCAACGGCAAAACGGCAAGGCAACGGCAACGCAACGCAACGGCAACGGCAACGGCAACGGCAACGGCAACGGCAACGGCAACGGCAACGGCAACGGCAACGGCAACGGCAACGGCAACGGCAACGGCAACGGCAACGGCAACGGCAACAGCAACAGCAACAGCAACAGCAACAGCAACAGCAACAGCAACAGCAACAGCAACAGCAACAACGAATTCCGGCAAAATAGAAGAAGATGTGACCCAATTTTCCTGTTCAAAAGAAGATCTCTCTTCTTCTTCATTCTCAACAGGAGAGAAGGGGAAAGGGCGCTCGAAGCAAAAGGAACGAAAAGCACACCATATAGGTCAGCGGCATCAGCAGTTGAAGAAGTTGACATTCTTGTGTTGTTTCTGAATGGCATCATAGCTACACGAGGGAAAGCGATGCTGCCTACTCTGCTCTGCGGCTGGAGCATGTATGAGGTTGCCATGTAGTTGACAAACCTTGCGCCTCTTAACAAATGTTGCTGAATCTATGTTCCAAATGAGAACTGTCTGGAACAATCTATGATAGCTATTCACTTGTACTATGGAGTCAGTCAGTCTAAACTCTATAGCTCAACTGTCAAGGGTTGTGAAAGTGTCATCAGGGTATTCAGGGAATGCATCTTGCTCAGCAGGCGTAGCTTGGAGTGAGAGTGTAGCGGGGGTAAGGTAAGGAGGCCGCCAGAGAGGAAGGCAAACCGGCCTATTAAGCGCAGCTAAGCTAATATGCGACTTATGTTTTGCTTTTTTTTGCTGTAGCTTCAAAGCACGAGACGGGCTTTCGATGCGAGGCCCCAGTGATTCTGAATAAAAAAAAAGCAACTGGAGGGAAGAGCGCACGAGATTCAACAACCGAAGCTACTGGTAGTCCCGAGGGGACGGAATCCCCCAATAATAGTTAGCAGTACTGAACAAGCGAGTCATCGGTCCGGGGAAAGAAAAGGACTAAAGGGTCCTGTACCCATGACTCAAAATTTCCTTGCCAAGCTACATGAAAGAGATTTCCGGAAGTCCACAGAAAAATTATTGCTAATTGCTGGATGCTTAGCGGGGGTTGAGAGATCCCTTGTCGCCGACAAAGAAAAGAAGGTAGAACCGAAAGCTCGACCAGCGAGAAAAAGTTTTTGGCCGAAGACAAAAAGTTGACCCACTTCATTCGCTGGTCGAATCATCCTCGCTTCGCGGGAACAACAAAAACGTGGGGGCGGCTCCTCCGTTGTGGGTAAACGGGAAACCCGACTCTACGAACCCGAGGAAAGGCTGCACAGCAGTAGTAGGGGCGTGAAGACCGGAGAGGAAGACTTATTATAAATTCATTGAATGAACAATTGAAAAAAATAAATCTTTCTGTGAGATTCCAGGTATTCTATAGTTC
Organism: Centrapalus pauciflorus; assembly: GCA_020465985.1. Taxonomy (NCBI): domain Eukaryota; kingdom Viridiplantae; phylum Streptophyta; class Magnoliopsida; order Asterales; family Asteraceae; genus Centrapalus; species Centrapalus pauciflorus. Next base: position 340,482 of record JAANYP010000811.1, on the reverse strand, counting down.
CTTCCCGCGTCAGCAAAGCCCTGAATGCTCACTCTTAAGGGTCTTGAAAGCGCTGAAAGATCTGTTGTTCGATCGATGGGATGGGCGGCCAATCATTCCGGTTATCTGACTTTCCCTCGATAACGCCGGAGATTCTCTCAGATGCTCTTAGATCGAGGGGTTGAGGTGATATGATTTCGAGTTGTTTGATTTTGAAGGCATTTAGATGGCGATACAAGTTCCGTTTGAATTTTTGATTTGTTTTTTGATGACGGTTGGTTTTCGGATTGTTTCGTCATGTCGGGGAATTGTATCGATTAGTTTAGTGATCGAAGCTTGGGTTATGGCGTTCGGTTTGTTCAAACCGTGATTTCGGTTTTGGTTATCGATCGTTTGTTTGCCGATTTGGAGCATTATTCTCGACTTTGGAGTTTGAATTTTGGTTGGCCCGTATCATCAATTTGTTGGAATTTCTCATTTGTCGTTTGGTTGCCCGTTTGTTTCCGGCCAGATTAGTTTTGGGGTATTTGGGAGAAATTACACATTGGGATTTAGTTGAGATGATCGTTGTGATTTTGGGTCCGGATTTTGTTGACCTATTGGTAGGTTCCGGCGTTGTTTTTGGGTCGTCGCTTTTGTGTTGTTTCGGGCCGTTTGGATATTTCGTATGGTTTTGATTTTGGGTTATCGTTTTATTTGCGACATTTGGTAACCGGTTGATTTTGGATATCGATTTGTTCTCCGGTTTGTTGGTTTTGGTGCACATTGGTGTTTCAGGTCGCATGGATGATATTTGATATTTGTGGCTTCGGGATTGAAGTTTTGGATTTTGGGTTTGTGTTTTGAATTTGAATTTGATAGTGTGTTTCCAAGAAGGTGGAGTAACACAAATTAGTTTTTGGGATTTGATTTGTTTTGTTTTGTAATTGAAATTCAAGTCAATGTGGAGATTTGTTAGGATATTGACTTGAATTAGTTGAATGTTTTTGTTCTGTTTTGGTTGAAAGCTGTTAGGCTGCTATAGAATTAGTATAAATAGGGCATAAGGGTTAATGAGAACAATAACTCAAATTGTAGTCATTCAACCCAAATTCGTTAGAGTGAAATTGAATATTTTCTTGATTCACATTTTGAGGGTTTTCTGATTTTCTGAATTTCTGAGTTCTTGAAATTGTTCATAGCTTGTTTCTAAAATTCCTAACAAAAATATTTCATAGTTCTTCCCCTAAATGCAGTTTCTAGAATAGAAGCCAGTAGGATTGGTTTTCGAGAAATGTTACATCCATGGTGTTGTACATTTTTCGAGTGACAGGAGAATGCATTTGTACCCACACTGATTAGCGAAATAACCTAGATCAAATTGATCTACGATCAAGTTTTCTACTTTTAGGATGATTGTTGTGAATAAAAGAAGTACAACCATATACTTTAAGGGAGTACTTGGGAGAATATGTAAATATCTGAAACACTAACCGAAGAGACTTAAGAGGTGACTGAAATGCTAGGACTCAAGAAGGCAACCTGTTAAAGTGTTAATAACATACGCTGTCGTAATAACAGTACCTCAGAATTGATTAGGAACAGAATTGGATAGAAGAAGCAAACGAGCTACTTCTAGGAGATGTCTATTTTATTCGTTTGGCTAGCCAGTTCCATTGTGGGTTTTTGACGCAAGGTGAGATGATTGATCCCTGTTGATAAGAAACTCACAAATACACCAACCTGGGAATGGAAGTTTTTCTTGGCATTATTAGTTTTGTAGACTTGATTTTTGTGGCAAGCTGTGTTTGGATCATTTTCTGGAACCGTAGGAAAATTAATCCAACTACAGATTTTTCTTTGACAAGAAATAACCATGTAACTCATGCATTAGATATCACTGAGTATTAGATAAAAGGGATGAGATGCTTTATAGAGCAGAGATAAAAATATCGAATGTGTTTAGGTAACTGACAGGTTTCACATTATAATAAAGTTGGACTTTAATTGAACAGTCCAGGAAGCAATCATTTCAAATACCAGAATTGAGATGACCTACTCTTTAGTGCCAAAGCATAACATGACTTGTTTGACTAGAAATTAACGGCAATCGACAAGAAACCTAAAGGACTAGGGGATTGTTTAGTTTGGAAGAGATAGAGACCGTCCTTGATTCTAGCATTGCCAAATGCCAATCTTCTTACCTAAACTCAAAACCCGAAATTCACATATACTAGGAGAAAACTTTGTAATGCAATTCAAGTATTTGGTAATTTGACTAATTGTAATTAAGATTTGGAAATTAAAGCACAGACTTAAGGATTATGTCATAAGAAATTACGACGGTACCAATACCCAAAACTTTTGAGTGCGATCCATCTGCTACCTTTACTTTTTCTCCTCCAGACTTAGAAAACTTTGATATCTCCTGTCATATGATCGGATGCCTCAAAGTCTACAATCCATGGATTCCTATGTGCCGATTTAACAATTCCTATGTGCCGATTTAACAATTAAAGCAGATGGAGCATCGATATGGTGTACAACAGCAGCTATAGAGTAAGACGGGTTATTATGCTGTTGCCCACCTGGTGGGTCCAAGAAAATACCTTCAGTTTTGATGCCCACAAAAGTCATAGAAAAGAAGATGGAGATCTTGTTGATGACCGTACCAAAGGTTGGAGAAACTGGATGGAACTTTTATCAAAGAACCATGTGATGTGCATAATAATATCCAATAATTGAATTATCAAACAAGTTGATGATGATGAAAAGCACAGTAAGTGACCATGGCTTTTAAATGCGGCAGCCAGAATACAACTGATCAGATGATGCAGAATCAAACTTTCTGCCTGATGCGACATACAGAAAATAAAATAGAATGGGTGGCTGTTGGATGCAACAGAGAGGGAGAATCAATGAGATCGTGAAGCGGTTGTGATGATGGAACCAGATCGTTCCATGCTCTGATACCATAGAGAGAAACAGAACATAGACAAGGGAAAAATTATTCTAATTCATGAAAGGTTAACTTACACCAGAAGCTAGACTACATATATACATATATATTGTGTCTTAAACCTTGCAACTTCTTAAACATAGAAAGCTTAATTACCTCAAAACATAATAATAACTCAAATATTGAAAGTAACTAGATTACACATCAGCCTTGATACACCAAAAATCAGCCTAGATTTCTACACTATTCTAACATGTTGGAATTTTGAGAATATTCATCTCATATGAGAAATTTCACATCATTTCCATGACATATACACATACTATTTTAGAAATTACCACTGACAATTAGGTGTATACCCATGCTAGTTATTCTATAATGTAAAACAATAATATTATGCAAACACATTTGCATAGCTTTATATATATATATATATATATATATATATATATATATATATATATATATATATATATATATATATATATATATATATATATATATATATATATATATATATATATATATATATATATATATATATATACATATACATACAAATATAATGTTACTACATTATGATAAAATATAAAAACATTAATACTAACATTAACACAAAAAAAATATATATGTTATAAATTAAAAAATAGTAAAGAAAAAAAGAACAGGGACAACAATTATAATTGTTTAATAAGTAAAAAGGGTGTAAATGAAATTAAAAATAACAAAAAATCTTAGATGGTGGGTGAGTGGGTGGTAAGTGATTAAGAGGTTTTTTCCCCTTCATATATTATTGCTTCTGATACGTGTACCTTATTCTTGGAAAAAAGATAAGACTTTAACTTAAATGGATGTGATTTAAAGTATCATGGTCCAACAGTCAATCTACATATTCCATTGGTCAACAAGGCATAGAATGGATTACATAGCAATAGTATAGAAAATACCTGTGGATCAGTGACCGCATGATAAAAGGGAGATGCTGTATGGAAAACACCTTCACAGCCCTCAACTGCAGCATCAAAGCAGCCATCATCAAGCAGGTTTGCTTTAAACAAGTGAAGCCTTTCCTTAGCTCCATCGAGTTTGAGCAGGTGATCGGTTTTTTTAGCATCATCTGAAAATATACCAGAAAATTCAAATTTTAAATAAACTAGAAGTCATAAAACATGTTCAACTATCAACACAGCAATAGCATTATTGCAGTTGGAACTATAGAACATTAAATTTCTAATAATTTGAATCCTTATTCGTCAAAGATGGAGTGCTATCCTAGGCATAAGTCCAACAATTCTTGACATGCCACAAAAAGTAACATGAACCCAATGTAGGTCGAAAATACGTTGACATGGTCAGTTTTGGTTCAACCCTGTTGACTTGAACTAACATTTTTGACCCATTTATATTTTTAGATTTGAAAATCAAATATACAATTCTTGGCTTAACAACATTGAGTACAGCCTACTCCCTTCATGTAGAATCCAAAAACCGAAGACCCAAATTGAACTATATATATATATATATATATATATATATATATATATATATATATATATATATATATATATAGGGTCGAGATCCATGGAAAACTATATTAGACTGGAAAACTGGAAAACCATATCAAATGCACATGTTCATTATGATAAAATGTTAAATTTCATGTAAAATTATAATATACATATGTGCAAATTTCATTATGATTAACTAATTCATATCATCCACATGCTCGTAAAGACAAAATGTTTAATTTCATGCAAAAATGCGTGATATACACATGTTCATGCATATTGCACATTTGAACATGTGTATATTGTTATTTTGCATGAAATGAAACATTTTATCCTAATGAAAATGTAAATTATGTGAACTAGTCAATAACAATGCACATTTGAACATATGCATATTATAGTTGTGCATTAAATTTAACATTTTACCGTAATGAACATGTGCATTTAATATGGTTTTCCAGTTTTCCAGTCAAAGATGGTTTTCCATAGATCTTGAACCTATATATATATATATATATATATATATATATATATATATATATATATATATATATATATATATAGATTTAGATTTAGGTTCAAGTGACTACCACTTATAATGCAGCGCACCAGAAGGTACCACTCTTAAAAGTAATTTTTTGGAAAAAAAAATTCATAAACATGTTTTAATTAACATTACACAGATGATGTATAAAATTCGCACACATTCACACATTCTAAGTGCATGAAATCATGCATCATATAAACGCAAGTTCACATATATGCAAAATTATGTAAGTGTACGTTCACATCATTTTTTAGGAGTTAGAAGATGTGAATGTATGTGAAATTTACATATGATCTTTATAATGTTAAATAAAACATGTTTATGAAAAAAAAAAATCAAAAATGTTGTTTTAAAGGTGGTACCTTCTGGTGCGCTGCATAATGAGTGGTACACTCTTGAACCATATTCTCTCTCTCTCTCTCTCTCTCTCTCTCTCTCTATATATATATATATATATATATATATATATATATATATAGAGAGAGAGAGAGTGCTCTCGAAATCAAGTGCATCCGAAGGTACCAACCTTAAAAAACTTTTTTTTAAATTTTTTTCTCATAACCATGTTTAATTTAGTGTTATACGCATGATATATGAATTTCACATACATTCACGCTTTTTGTGTCCTTAAAAATTATGTGAATGCTCAATGCATATTTATGTGAATGGTCATCCATGTGAATGGTGTGAACGACCATTCACATGATTTTTTTTACCATTCACAAGATTATGATATTGCTCCTTTTGAAAAAAAAGCATTATAATGTTGTCTTATACATGTTTATTCAAAAAAAAAATACATGTGAATGATCATTCACATTAGGGTAAGCTGGAATCTCATAGGTACGCTGATGAACTTGATTCTATAGATATATATATATATATATATATATATATATATATATATATATATATATATATATATATATATATATATATATATATATATATATATAAATCGAGGTTCAAAAGAATACAACTCGAAATCAAATGCACCCAAAGGTACCACCCTTAAAATAACATTTTTTAATTTTTTTCATAATCATATTTAACACACATGATATATGATGTTCACATACATTCACACATTCTACGTCCTTAAAAATTATGTGAATGTTCATGCATATTCATGTGATTGGCCATCCAAGTGAATGATAATTCACACCATTCACATGATCTTTTTTTTACCAATCATAAGATTTATTTTTCGAATCTAAGGTATGGTTCTTTCGATGAAAACCCTTATAATGTTCCTTTACACATTTCTATGTAAAAAGAATATATATGCGAATGATTATTCACAATGGATACGTTGGAAACTTGTACACTGCTGAACCAGATTGTGTGCGTGTGTGTGAGTGTGTGTGTGTGTGTGTGTGTGTATATATAACACATGCGTACATACATACATACATAGGGGTGGAATCCTTAAGAACCTTTATTAAATTTATTAAATTAAGAGCCAATAAAAAGATGACACACAAGCAAAATCATTGAGTCAATGTTAAAAAAATGCTGACTCTGACTCAATATTAAAGTAAAAAAAATGCCTGACATATGATTCAAAAATATCTGAATTACTGATATATTTTGAATCAAAATTTAAAAATATAGTAACTCATCAGTTTTTATTGTTTTAGAAATATTTTATGGTTCTTACATATGCGATTCAAAATATTCAAACTACAGATTTAATTTAATTATCACATTTCAATCTTCTTATTATCGATTCATAAATATTGAACAAATGATTCAAAAACATTGTTACTGAAAATGACAAAAGATGATCGAAAAAGTGCCTTTTTTTAATAAAACCGAGATTAAATTCTTATACATCATATTCAAGAAAAAAATATACATAAAAAATATAGTCAATCAATCAAATTTAATTTTATGCTTGTTCTTAGAGATTCTTAATTTAAATATTATATTTGATCCCAACTCTCTCTCTCTCTATCTCTCTCTCTCTCTCTCTCTCTCTCTCTCTCTCTCTCTATATATATATATATATATATATATATATATATATATATATATATATATATATATATATATGTGTGTGTGTGTGTGTGTGTGTGTGTGTGTATATGTATATATATATATATATATGTGTGTGTGTGTACAAGTCAATTCGGTTTGGTTAGGTTTTAAATCAAAAAGAACTTTTATATTTGGTTTGAAACATTCAATTCAATAGAACCTGAAATCAATTGATTGAACATGAATCAAGAAGAAGCACGACACATACCAAGACACAAACTTGGCACGAAAAAAATAACAACAACATGAACCAAAGCCGTAACAAATGATTCCACATGAAATTGACATGGAAATTGGTCAACACAAACCCAACAACCTGACTTCAACCTGGATTTACACAACTAAATTCGCAGCATACTGGCAAATAATATCAATAAGTGTGTCCTTGGTAGACAAAATCATTTGATCACAATATCAATAATTATAGGTTAATAATTGTGCACATGAATTATCCATCATAAAAAATCAAAGAAAATATGCTTAGGCCTTGTTTGGCTCGTAAAATGATATTTGAAAAAATTGGAATTTAGATTTTAGTTTTTAGTGCGTTTGATTGGGAGGGGTGGAATATTACTTTTAGGGTCGGCTAAGGGTGGTTGTGAAATGTTTATATTCATGGCTACTAATAACAAATTCCTTTGATCAAAAATTTTGATAGAAATAAATAAAATTCAATTCTTTAATTCTTTATCTCTGTAATCCGAAGTTTCAAACACATAGTTCCTGCGAATTTTACGCCGTAAGCCGGATGTATTATAGTTATGAAAGGTAGGTTATACGACATTCATAGGATTTCTTCATCTATATATAAACAACTCAAAAAAAAAACTTCAGTAAACCTAATTTCATATTGGAAGAAATAAGAAATTATACATAAAACATAAATATAAACTGACTAGGATCGCGAACAGATGCTTTGACAGTGTAACCGCGCTGAAGTAAGAACTTGACGAGCCATGAAGCGATGTAGCCAGATGCTCCGGTGACGCAGACAGTCTTACCGGCAGCGCTCATTTTCTCTGGTAACGAGTGTATGTGGCAGTGTGGGTTTTTGCAAAGTGTTTTTACATTTTTACCTTTTTATCTAGTTGGTTTGGCCGGCGCAATTATTGAATGCGGTCCGGCGTGAGTTTCTTAAAAGAATTATGTGAAGTCTAAAAACATACCCATTGTACCAAATGATATTGTTTTTTGGCTCACACCCATTTATCAAGTTTTAGCTATTTAGTATACATTTTACCAAAATAGCCACACTTTACGTTATCACATTTACGTGATAGCCACCATTTACGTGATATGTATTATTTATTCATATTTTAATGCATTACGTTACAAAAGGTGTTTGGTAACGTAAATTGTTGTACTTTTCATCTTTTACCATGAAAAATACATTTAACAACTTTTTATGGGGAAGGAGCAAAAGTGGTCACGTAAAGTACAACAATTTACGTTATCAAACACCTTTTGTAACGTAATGCATTAAAATATAAATAAAAAGTACATATCACGTAAATGATGGCTATAACGTAAATGTGGTAACGTAAAGTGTGGCTATTTTGGTAAAATGTATATTAAATGGCTAAAACTTGATAAAGAAGTGTGAGACGTGACTATTTTTATAATTATCCCTTGTTTTTTTCTTTTTTGACTAACTTTTCCTAATATAAATATCTATGAATGTACACTTTGCTTCAAATGGAATGAAAAAACATACTTCAAATGATTCCTATACTCCTAGGGATGTCCTTTTAGCATCATCCAGAATTTTTTATGTTTTATTTTTTTGAAAAGCAAAAAGATAACTAGCGAGAAGCTACGGCATTGTCATCACCCACAACTAGAGTCCCAACAATCTTATTGATAGAAAGACTAGCAAGATGCTAGCAGGAGATACAAAACGAGATCAAAATACAGAAAATGGACTAGAGCACCACAATTCCTATATTATCCCCTTACAATTCCCCCTATATTTTAACCATGAGAATAAATTGGCTTCAAATTCATCCTTGGTCATAGACGTCGAGAATCTAATAGCATTGAAGACTAAGTTGTTCCTTGCTTTCCAAAGAACCATACTAAACCTCCAATGGCTGCCTCAATAAACTTTGTTCTCAACTTTGACTTTCCTTCAGCTAACATCAAATCGATTAAATTATCTAGAGATTGATGATGCCCCATGTTTGCACAACGATCCTCTAATGACTTTGCTTAGCTGAATAACACCTGCTAATCTCACAAATTCCGAATTGAACTCTGCAAGATGAAAACTAGGAAGAAAGATCAGCGTGTCTACACAGGGAAGGTTCCCTGTGAGACACCTCCAACGATCAAGTCAGTCCACAGATTCATTATGTTTTTGGGAGAAAAATATCTGAGAGAGAAAAAAGGGTGGAGAAGATGATGGATATTTCGAACTTAGCCTTTTTAGGGTTACTTCCCTTTTGCATATATTGGAGGGAGCTGCAGATGCCTTTCCTTTTGTCTTTTTCCCAGCTATCCCAATGTTTTGTCTCCATTAGGGGACAAAACATTCTCTGGTTACCGTACATGTACCTTCCACCATGGTGAGATGTCCTTTTCTGAGATACCAAGGACTGATCTTGTCTTTTTCTAGAGGATATACTTTTAACCTTATTTACAGGTGGAAATTCTCTGTGGATACACGTGTCCGATCGGGAATGCACACTAACACCCCACTTTTATCTCACACCATAATATCAAGCAATTCCACAATTCCTTACTAACCGAACAAGTATAAAAGAGGTGATATTTTGTTTCCTCTTCCAATTCACAAAAAGGACATAAACTGACGAAACGTTAATCCTTCTCAAACTTAGATTCTTCCTTGTTGGAATTCTTCTTACCACAAGCTTCCATAAAAAAAAAACAATTTATCTTCATAGGCAACCAGTTATTCCAAAAACATTTGCTGCTAATCAAAGGGATGTCAACACTTTCGATCATGTCTCTCATTGATTTTATCGAATAAACACCGGATGTATCACCTTCCCATTTCCACACATCTCTCCCTTCTTTTATTACAACATTTTTCAGCATTTTTTTCAACTCTCTAATTTTACTTTCCCATCTATTAGCCTCCCTATCTACTCTCCAAGACCAGCAAATTTTGACACAATCTTGTTGCTCCAATTGCAATCTCAAGTTAACAGAGCACATTTTATTACTTTCGATTGCATATAATTCCGGAAACAAATCAGCCAAAGAAAAATTTCTCATCCACTTATCTACCTATTATTTAGTGATACTTCCATCATTGACTACCCGAGAAAAAAGATCATGTAGATTTAAGTTTAGGGAGGAAAGAACCGAAAGGAAAGAATTTTTTATGTGGCGGTGTGAGTTTCCTAAAGAGTTTTGGAAAGTGTTTTTACATTTACTATTTGAATTTTTTGTGCGGGGAGTAGGCAAAAGAATAATTGGCTCTCTCTTGCTTGATTAGTAACGTTAAGTTTGACACAGTTAGCGAAATTTTAAATTAAAATTGTAAAACGAAGCTTTTAGTAATGGAATTTTTTGAACACTATAGTTACTAAAAAGAACCAAATTTTTAGACTTTATATGTATTTGGTAAAAATAGTTGTAGCTATAATTTTTAAAATTAAATGACATAAAAGGACATCAAATAATTTAAAATTGTTTTATATTAATTATAATTTGTTGAACCAAGAGGCTAAACATCTTTTGAAAGCTACTTCGAGTGCTTTATTTAGAACGGTTTTTAAAAGTTCTTTTTCGAATCAAAAGCTTCCAAAAGCTTCTTGCCAATCACGCTCTAAATATCTGAATCTTAAAGTTACATTTGAAAATTGAAATGTGATATTAAAATCTAAATTCTGAAATTATATCTGAATTTTAAAAGTTGATCTTAAAATTTAAAGTGTAACAATCACATTTAAAATTCTGCATATATATTATACATAAAAGGAGAGAAAATATGATCTCCTTGGATGATCTCCATTGTGTGATCATATGCAATTTAATCTAGGGAGTCATAATTCTCTTAATTCTGTTTATGACCGGAGTACAATTATGTGATGCTACGTAAACAACCTTCTAAAGACCAATTTACAACATGGGGTCCGCATATATTGCCAATTATAAAAACAACCGCCTACCACCCATGATCTCTATAATATCAGCTTACATGCTTATAACCCAACATACAATCTCTTTGTGACAACATTTAAATCGCAATGCACAAGTTTTATATTATTCCAAGCAAATATACATAGTTCAACATTATGGATCATCGGGTAACATGAACATTTTTTTATATGTTTATAAATTTATCATCTACTGTTATATCATTCTTTTGTATTCACCTTTTTTACAACATCACGTAACATGTAACATTAAGATCAAGCAATGGAATAACCGCAACATGATGGTAATTACTTTCTATTTTATAACATATATACAGTTGGAAATGAGAAAACATGAATGCATGTTATTATTTAGATAGGTTAACAATTAACTAAAGCAAGTGGACAGAATGAGAGAATGAACTTATATACTATGTTGAACTCCTTGAACAACACATGGAGGAAAATAAAATGTAATCGAAACATCCATAATTTAGATTTGCTATTTCCACAATCATTGTCAGAGTAATTTCCCGGGACTAACAATAATTGCCTTGATGTAAATGAGGAGTAATTAAAATTTTTATAACCTCAATCATTTTCTTATACTGTAGGTCCCAAAAGGTTTCTCAAATACTCTTAGATAAATTGTAGAGGGGTGAAGGTGAATACAGTTAATCCTTAAATCACACAGATTTTCTCTCAATGCTTGTATATATATATATATATATATATATATATATATTAACACTTGCTAAAATTACAAACAATTTTGGATTGTGGAATAATCCCAACAGAGATGACAGAAATGAACAACAGACTTTAACTAATCTAAGACACACTCAAACTAGTTACAATGAAGTGACTCACTAAGTTTCACTCACTGTTTACACAAGACACAGATTGAACAGCTTAGAGACTGAACAGCTTAGACACACTATGCTAATTCACTCAAGTTGAACAGAGCATGCATGCATGAAAAAAAAACACTTTGCTTTGCACTCACGTTCTCTGTTTGTGAATTCTCAGATGTTTTCTCTTTCCTTGGAAGGTTCTCTTTTATACTCATATACAGAATCTCAGTGAAGCTTCTACATTTGTTGTATGGTTACTTTTCTACATCACAAAGTCTGACAAATCAGGCTTTGTCCACTTACTGGTAGAATTTTTGTCTTTTTCCTTTTTGTCACTGTCCACTTTTGCTTTACCTTAAATAAGAATGTCAACTTGTGACTTTTACTCTTCCTTGTAAGGCTATTTTGATATAATAAATGGTCTATCACCCATTTAGGATATCATCTTTGTCTTCATACTTCAGAACAACTTTGGAAGGACTTTAGTGGTTTCTGATTTTCCACTTTGTCTTGAATTTGTAGACTGATCTCAATGTTTAAAACTTGCATAAAGGCATGGAAACAAATTCCATAATGTGTTAAATCTGTTCACAAAGAACAGAACACATAACTAAGTCAAAACTGTTCAACAAAAATGAACAGCTTAGACAGATTCTGTCAAACCTGTCCAACAGAAATGAATAGTTTTGACAAACTGCATGTCCTCTCAATGTTCACTGCCTTTTCATATGACCTCAATTACGACTATGCACAATTCATATTTGACGAACTTCATTAAGCGGTCATGGATCGAGGAACGAAGAAGGAAACGAAGATCATCCCTTTCGAATGGTTCTTGTAGCTGATCATCAAGTACGTTGTAACATCCTAGGAAAACTAATATTTGTAATTTAAGGTTAAATAGCCGAATTATGTAATTGATGTAATCAAGCTGGATAATTGATGAAACATCTAACTTTGTGGAACTAAAGTTAGTTGTTATATTTTGAATAATTGTGAAAACGATATAATGATATATCTTATAAATAATGAGCTATTTCCAAGACAAAGATTTATGGTGAGCTCTTTCCAAGACAGACCGCACAAGATTGTCCAGACCTTGTGACGAGAGATTTTTGTGCTAACTTAGAAGATTTCAAGGAACAACTCTTTAAAAAGCACATCTTTGGCGTAGTCGGGGCATACGTCTGTGTAGTAGAGTTTCAAAAGCATGGTTTGTCGCGTGCACACTTCCTTTTGATAATGAGACTAGAGCACAAGATGACTAACATGGACCAGTATGATAAGATGGTGTGTGCTGAAATTTCAGACCCCATAAAGTATCCACAATTGCACGAGTTGCTCGACAAACACATGATGTGTGGTCCTTGTGGTTACTTACGACCATCGAGCCCTTTGTAACATCCGACACTAAACCAGATTAGCACTACGACCTAATCAATATTTAATAGCCAATTATAACCTAATCAGTGGTCATTAGAAATTAATCAAAGTGATTAACAAGGTTCATGAAGAAGTTCAACTAAATTAGAATCAAATTCATCGGTGCGATGAATCGGGAAATCAATTAATCCGATCGACTTACGATATGAAGGATTAATTCAACTAAGTACATAATTAAATTATGATTAGTGACACTAATCATACACTAATACAATTACTTAACATTAATTATGCAAGGCTAAAACAATTCAATAAACTAATGCATTCATAAGTATTTATGAATTTACATAAAAAGGGAAATACAAGAATACATTTTGAAATACATTTATACAAAAAATATTACACCCTTGCCACAATAACCACCATTTAGAATACACCCCGGATTAATCACCAACATACAATTACATAATGATCTGAATACTTAATTAAAGTGCGGAAGCATTAAAGTACATAAATTAAAATAATATAAATTATTCTAACACCATACGGTGCTACAAGGTTACATGTCTAAGTCTACATACTCAAAAGTATTACATCATCCCAAATTTATTACAACAATATTCCCATAGATCGGTTACCAAGATAAACAGTAGATATCTTCAATCACTTCAACAAACGACCTAGCTAGAAGGTCCCGCAGCAGATTTCCATTTTCCTGTAAAAATGCAACAACTGAGGGGTAAGCGAATGCTTAGTGAATACCAAATGATTTTACACATTCTGCAAATCCTTATGATGTCATCCAGAGTAACCGCGGTAACACATACCGTATACTCCACACGTACTCAAAGTACGCAAACCTAAGCCGCATCTCCTTCGAGCTGACACTCGGCATAAGGAAAACCAACCATCTGAGGCAGACATAACATCGGGGATGAATTACTGTCTATCCTGACCACAGAGGTGTCAAACTCTTGGTCATATAGCACAGTAACATCATAGTACAGATGCGACCACGCAGGTCCATCAATAGGATGCACAACAAATGAACGGACATGCAACAAGTATGAATGTGCATCAACATATACGCAAGTTAGTATAGTGCCAAACGATAATGAAACAACACGCCTCAGCAGGCAAAGCAAACATAAAGCAGATGCAGACATGATAAAATCAAAGGTACTCACAGTGGGTGCGTTATTAAACTTCTAGTTAATTTTATTTCTCCTCGGGCTTTCAACTGGAACACAAAGTACCCCACTGTGGGTTAAACAACACCACAAGGGACCTGTTAAGTCAGTTGTATCAAAACATTGTGTCAATAACCGTTTAATTCCATAAAACCAAATTTTATAAGTTTGCAATATTTGGCCCTAAATTCGGATCCATGTCCGAATTCGGATCTCACCCGAATTCGGTCCCCATATAAGTTCGAACCATTTTAAGTTCGGATCTATGCCAATCCGGACCAATACAAATTCGAACCATAGCCAAGCTCGGACCACAGTCTAGTTCGGACCCAATTATGTTCGAACCCTTGACAAATTCGGATCCCATTACAAGTTCGAATCCCATCCGAATTCGGTCCCAACCGAATTCAGACCTCGACCGGATTTTCAACATTTAGAAATTATTTTGTTATTTTTGAATATTCTGAAATCCGGGCCTCATCCGAATTCGGACCAGATCCGAGTTCATCTCGGATCCGAATTCGGACCCCACCGAGTTCATACTTGTGCAGTTTTGTCAAATTTCAGATTTAATCCTATCATTTTTGGTACTAATTCAATACGTGAAATAACTTATACCAACTAAAATACACCTGTTTCCAACACTTTTAACACTAATATTAACACTTTTATACCAAATCAACTTCCTTTTTGACCATTTTTGTCCAAGCCATCGAACACACACACACACACACTAACACACACAAATCTCCAAAAATCATACTTATAAGGTGAATCTGATGTTGAAATTTAATATGTAGCTTCATATACACTAGATTTGAACTAATCCACCACTAGATCGTACATGCATTAACATTTTCAACACCAAATTAGTGGTTCGGGTTTTAACAAAACCGAACCAAAATGCTTAAATTCGAAGAGTTTGAATAATATTTACCTTAAATCGTCAATTGCAGATGTTTTAGTTCCTTCCTAGCAATTTGAATCCAGATTTTCAGCTTCAAATTCCAAGCTTTTATGATCTTTGATTGTTTTTTTAGAGAGAGAGCCGAGAGAGAGTTCTTAGAGAGAGAAAGTAGAGAGAGGATGGAATGTTTCAAATGAAAGACATCTTAGTATTTTATTTCCTTCTTTCAACTCTTGGCACATTTCACCCCTCTACTTATCCGGTTCCATTAAATACTGATTCTATAAAATAAAAGAATTCTATCTTTTATTTATTATCCTTAAAATTTCATCACCAACCTTTATTTATAATTATTTTCACTTAATAATTTAAAATTCTAATTTCCATATAATGCAACCAACTTTATAATCAATCCAAATTTCGTACCAATTTTCATAATTTAACTTAAATTACATTAATTTAAAAGTTCTTCTAATTAAACCTCAGTTACAGTAATTTAAATCTGAGGGTGTTACAAAAAAAAAAAGAAAATACACCAAAAATCCGGCCCCTAGCATGTACTATATAGAGTTTGACTTAATTTTTTTTATTAAAACCCCCATAACCCATCAAAATCATATCATCTTCATCTTACTCTTTCACTTCAACCAAATCCACACACAACCTCCATTTGATAATCACTTTTTCCCTATAAATAAGAGTTCATCTTTCATTTGTTATCACACCTTCAAAACACAAGAAAACTCTCTCTCACTCTCTAAAAAAATCGGCCACAAGGCCTTGTGCAAAAACCAAAATTTCAATTTTGGTGTTCTTGAAATATTTCAAAGTATTCTTTGTGCAACTCTTTCAAGATCAAGTCTTCTACACATTTTAATTCTCCTAACACTTCGAAGTAAGTAAATTCTAGCTTATTACCACTTATATTTATGTTTATATAAGTCTTGCATAATATATATAATCACCAACAACAACAAGTTTCATAAAAACTCAAGATTATAAATCTCTAGTTTTGTTTTTAAGTTGTTTTCTACAAATGTGTTTATAAATATATAAACACATTATAAAAGTGTAAATATTATAAAAACAAGTGATATATATATGTTTTATAACTTTTATACAAGTAGTCTTTGAATAAACAACAAGAATCACTAGTTATTTCAAGTTTATAAACTACGGATTTTTGGCAGAAAATTTACATCGACTTTGAAAAATCATAACTAATTCATAACTTAACGAAATGAGTTGATTCTTGTCTCAAAAGTTAGATCTATGTCTTAACTATAAATCTGAAAGTTTTCATGATTTATTTTGGAGTTTAAGACCCCCAGAAATTATTTGGGAAACCGAAAGTTTGACAGCTCAAAAATGGCCAACATAGGGTTTTCAACAAGCTTTTTCCCTAACCTAAACACCTCGAAAAATGGCCGTTCTTGACTTTAAAAATTCTTTGTATTTATTAGTTTAATGTCCAAGAAAACCGAAGCCTCAATCGTTTTGGAGCTTGGTCAAAAACAGCCTCAAAGTAGGTCGAAAAACCTTCGAAAAGCTGGAAAATTATATATATATAAACTTGACGTTTTAAGTGAGTTTTATTTATAAACTTGTAATGTTGGGTGATTTAAGACATAAAAACCTATATATATATATACATATTATCATATATGAGAGTTATTAAGTCCCTATTATCATTTAGGACTCGATTAAACACATCCGGTTTCATCACCCATCAAACAACGCAAATTTGCATTTTACGCTCGTATTTGCCATCGCACTCACGGTGAGTCCTCATAGCCCTATTTTCACTATTTATTAGGGTGGAAATACATGCACTATTTTCATATGGACATCAAAACTGTTTATTTCTTATATGTATTACATGTGTGGATCTATCAGCCCTCAAATCATGAACCGTTAATTTCATTTATTTGTAAGCGCGAATATATTGTGGATAAATCTATCGGGAGTCATGTCCCCCATTCGGGTTAGTTCGGCTCGGCTAACAGCGGGTGCATATATATTCAACACACGGTATTACGTATGGGAATACTGCACATGGGAAACTCATTTATTTAAGCTTCGGTTGCATGATGGTTTATGTAATACATACACGGAATTTATGCTTTATAAATTCAACTTTTTTGATAATGTCCATACAATTGGTCTTTTCGCGTAAACCTATGAGCTCACCAACAATTTGTTGACGTATTTTAGCATGTATTTTCAGGTGATTGAGACATGCACATTTATCGGAATTATTCCAAGGCTTCCATTCATTTTGGAGTCACATCATTTTCAAACTCGGAGATTTACTTGAATCTTTCCGGATAAACTAAATTGTGTATTTAAATCTTGGTATTTTAAGAACTACTTACGCTGTATTTTGGTTATGTAAAACAATATTTAAAATTAAAGTAAAATCAATGAATTTTTTAAAACATCCAAATAGTGGTCGTTCGTTATGATTATGGTTACGCTCCCGTGACGTCACGTTTCGTTGCCAACCGGGGTAACGGGGTGTGACAGATTGGTATCAGAGCCATGATTATAGTGAACTAGGTTGCATTAGTACCTAGACTATAACTGTTACAAAAACTAAACTTTCTTCAAAAATTGTGAACACATATATGGACCCTGATGACAATAACATGTCGAACAATACTATTATTATCCTCTTTGAGTCCGAGGATGAATTCTCACCCATGGAACAAGGAAGCCAAGGTGACACTGAGGTGTACTTTGGATCAGGAACCCACCCAGACCAAATCAAAATGACAATGTAATTGACCCATCAAAGCACAAGGAGGGCAACTGTGGCCCTGCAACACAAATTGCTCCACCATCACCACCACATATTCGACCCTACACCCTATTCAGAAACCATCCCAAAGGACCATTGAAGAAATTCACCCCTAGGGAAAGGGTGTGACTAGAACAACGGGAGTCTATCCTGGTACCTGCCCATCAGCCAAGCCCGCCGTAGTAGTGACGGGCAAACATAAGAAAGTGGGGATGGATGCGTCACACACTCCAAGAGTGAAGAAACGAGGAAGGGATCCAAGGCGAGTTTGAAGTCATAACACCATCTTCCTCTTAGTACCCTTCTCACCATTTTATAGTAATTCTCTAGGCTATACTATCTGATATATCTTAGGGTATGTAAGGCTTAAGATTTTATCAGAAAATTCCGACCATGTCATGTACAAAGATTATATCAAGCATTTTAATGAAGAACTAAGTTTAATCTATAACTATGTGCATGAGGATATGTAGTACGACAACCTGCCTAAGAAATTTCCAACCCATAGACTTATCCTCTTATCCCATTAGATACCACTTATGCATTTCTACTATTTGATACTGGTGCTGATAGGAGCTTTATATCCACTAAGTTCAGTAAGCAGATAAATTCCATTCTTACACCATTGAGTACCACTTATGCTATTGAGGTTGATGACAGTGAGACGCTTAAGACAAATAATATAAGTCGAGTGTAAGGTCTACCACTAGGAGATCTATCTAGACGCGTAACCGTCAACGAGTGCGGAATCCTCGTTAACGGGTAGACGGAAACAACTCTCACACACGAAACACGGAGACTATTAGAAGCTGAACGAACGACACACGAACGATCCTACAAGCTGATTCTCTCCGAAACTGCACTAAAACCGATGATAGATTCGAGATCGCTTAATGCTTAATCCCTGACGAATTCTGCAAAAAGTCTGATAATATCTCGAGTCTATCCTTAATTATAGACCCTGATTCGAGTCTGTTGTGGGCCAACCTCGAATCTGGCCCAGGGCCCATTCGAGTTTGTCCATAAAGACACTCTCGAATCTGGTCTCATTCGAATCTATGGCTACATTCGAATCTATCACAAATTCGAATACCAAGCCTTATATAATTCGAATCTAACTAATTTACTTAAACACCTAAGTGTTGAAACTTATGTTATTACCTTATGATTGATTTTATCTTTGTACTTTATGTTTGAACTTCTTGTAATACGATACATCAAGTTCAAACATACAAACACTAATAAATTATCAACCATATATAAATATATATAACAAACACTTCCTAAAATCACAATGTAGGATCACTTAGACTGCTATCGTCACACAGGGTGTACTAACAGACTCCCCCTTGACGATAGCTTCTAATAATTCACACATTTGACTTAAGAACCTTATTTATTTATTGATTCAAACTACTTCCAGCATACAGACCTTTTTCAACACATACTTTGACTACATTTTCATATTTACTAGCTTCACTATCCATATGTGCATCACTAGAGATCTTACAAGCATGCAAAATATGAAGATCATCTTTAGAGAGGTTTACCAGGTGAAGAGGGTCGTAGACTCTAAGAATAACGTTTTCTTCAAAATCTTCCATGACCGCTTCCCCAGTCTTAGTGTCAGCGTACCACCAATGCAGATTCTTCAAAACATTCTGTGGCATCGGCTTGAGAGGCACCTTCCTAAGACATCTAGCTGGTTTATAGTGAATCCTCATCCAAGGTCGTCCAGTTAATGGATCGATACGCGAAGGATCTTCTACTCTTCTCCCGACCCTTGGATTTAATCGCTCGAACTTCCTTGATCTCCCCTCTTTTCTAATGATTCTTTCAATTACGTTCGTGTAGGGATCATTGCCAATGTTTATCAGATCTTTCCATGCTAGCACAGTGATTTCGATCTTTGGCAGGGAGTTGAAAGCTTTTAAAGTTCGCCTCAGGTACTGAAGCCCGTCTTTTCTCTTAATTATGAATAGCTGCAGTTCTCGATCAAAGAACCATCTTAATATGCGCTCAGACAGCTTCCCAGTACCCGGCACTCTCATTGTCTTTTTAATCTCTAACTCCTTCTCTTCAGCTCTGAACCATAGCTTTCTTTTTTCTTCATTTGTTAGCTCTCTCGCTGGTTCCTCTACTGATGGCTCAACGTTCAACGCAGCATTCACAACATCTACATTGACAATATTATTCTCATCTATCATGTATGTATCCGTGATAGGATTCTGCTGTACGACAATTTCATCAGCTTCATCATCCTCATCAGCACATACTTCGTCGTCTGGTTGCCAGTCAACTATTTCTTCCGGTACAAACTCACCTTCTTCAAGCTCTTCATCGTCATAATCAAAACCCACATCCATCGGATCATCATCAAGATCCATAAGAGCGTCAATCATCTCACTAATCTCAAAGTCTGTAGGCTGCTTCGATGAACTTGCTTCTCCTACTTCTCCTCCTGCCATACTAGGCTCCCCCTCAGATTGAGCAGTCTGAGCAACAGAAAAATCTACTGGCTCATTTTGACTTTTAGTGCTGGGATCATTGCCTTGATTATCTTGATCATCATCATCTTCATCTCTTGGCCTCTGGACATTCTGATCTTGGCACGATGTCTCCCCCTGAGCCTGGAAATTTTTCATTAGCTGCTCAATTAGGGAGCGCATCGCCCTTATTTCTGCGGCCTGATCTGCGACGAATGATTTGAGCTCTGTATTCTCTTCCTGTACTTTTGCCATAATATTTTTCAACTCGGCATTCTCCTTATCGAGATTTGCATTATGCGCCTGGATTTCACCGATTGCCTTGGTAATGGTTAAGATGTGGACGTTCTGGAAGTCAACACGGGCTTTGAGCTGTAAAAATCGTTGATTGTGGGTATATGTGGTGGAGGTTGATGGTATAGACTGTATAGGTGTTGGGCGGATTGGTGATGGAATATATGGTTCATGTTGAGGTGGTGGTGGTGGTGGAGTGGTTTGGGGTTCTTGATGTTGAGTTTGGGTGATTTCCGGTTGAGCTTCAGATGCTGAGGAGGATCCTTGCATAAACCTGTGACGCTTGGCCCTTTGCCGAGTCACAATTGAGCAGCTTCCTCCTCTTCAGAATCTAAATCATCGGATTCTCGAGATACTCTCCTCCTCGAAGTCTCTTCATTAATAACTACGACTCTCGAACCATAAGTTTCTATGCGAACACGGGGTTCAGTAGATTCAGACTCAGGAGCTTCAACTTCTAACTCCTCCATCTCTTCCGATTCTGTAGCTGATGATGATAAATCATTACCAGCCTGTTCGGGCTCATACTCTTCAACATCTCTTAACACGTCTTCCTCTCCTTCTGGAGGCTCAAGTAGTTCACCTACTAATGCTGTAGCCACGTCTTCGTTTGCATGAGGCCCTGCCTCCCAAATTTCATTAAGCGTTTGGCATAATTGTTCAGCTTCAATCGGAATATTAGTTGCCCCGGCTTCTTGAACATTGGATGGCCCGGCTTCCTGCACTGCTGGTTGCTGACTTGACGAAGGCCTAGACGCCTGATTTTGACTCGCAGAAGGTCTCTGTCTTCGCCTTTGTACGCGCTGTGGCTGTGGTTGTTGTTGTTGTTGTGGAGGCTGCCCGGCTTCCCCTGCCCAGTTTGCAACACCAGGGGCTTCAAAATTCCTGTCCAAGATTGCTCCAAACAATGGACGCTCAACTGGAACAGCTAACCTTCCTCTGTGCGAGGAACAGTCAGCGAAGATCCTTTTGTCCATAATGGCAACGCTTTGAAAGTCATTTGACGGCGGCAGATTTGGCAAGAAGTGCCTTATTAGCATCATGATGAACCGCAGATATAACAAGAACTGCTGATTTTCTGGCGCGGTGATCTGGTGAACAAATTCTGAGAAAAACATTTCCGAGAAGCTATATGGTCGATTGTACACCATCGCAACTATCCCAGATTGGATCTTTGCCACCATATTGTCGAAACCTGCTTTCTTTGGAGCAAAGCACACCATAAAAACATGAGCAAGAAACCTCCGTTGTCCTATTAACCCGCTCTTCATATATGACACCTTTGTCACATCTTGACTGTACCCCATTCTCAGAAAGGCCGCTTGCCTTATACTCAGAGGAAATTCAATCGGGCCAGACTCTTCTTCTTGAGTGCCCAGCTGCAACACTTGACGCAGCATATCTGCCGAAAATACCAGCGGTTGTCCAGCAATACGAGTGCATAGCACTGTCGGTGTGATCGAGCAGTCTACCTGCAGATGATCGTAAAATTGACGAATATACGGTAAAACCAGCTGAACATTATGAGACAATGCAAAACCTATCCTAGATTCTACTAGGAAATCAAGCACTTGTCTGAATCCCTGCGCCTCAGGGAGATTATGATCTGGATGAAGCACCATATTGTGCTTAGGCACAAACGCTCGTACAGCCATTTCTGCACAATAAACAAAACTATTAGATTCATTAAAAATCAATAAACTTGTTTAAATTCAAATCTGTTTTATTCTGAACTTGTTTAAGTACAAAATCTAACACAATTAAATTTCTACAAGTTTAATAAAATTTAAATTAAATAATGCAAATAGATGATAGATTCGAATGTAACAGATTCGAATTGTCCCTTTTCGAGTTTGATGACAGATTCGAAAGTTCTGGTCTTCTCGAGTCTGATGACAGATTCGAGAAACCCCATGAACAGATTCGAACCGCCGACATTATTCAAAGACCAAATCTCTTGATTTTAACCTTTTTGGACTTAGAAAATCACATTCATTAGTCCTACTAGTTACTAATCACAGAAATATGTCTTTAATTTGACTGTTTATCGGTCCAAACTTGGTAATTTTGTAAAAACCCTATTTCGACCCTTAAACCTTCAAAACTTGATGATTTTGCCTAAAATTGTGTATAAAACTACATGAAGCTTGTACAATCAAGTTGATTATACCTAGATAAAGTAGTAGAATCGAACACACTAGGTTTAAACTCGACGGATTGTCGTTTATGAGAGAAACGGTAGACTCGAGAACAGATTCGGAATCGCTGGAATAGATTCGAGAAGGTAGATTCGAAAACAGTAAGTATTAGGTAGTATACCAAATTTCAGAATCAGATTCACACTCTAAGTATGATTTTTGGAATTAGTGTGTGTTTTAGTGTGTGTTTTCTTCGAGAATTATAGAAAAATGGACACAAATGAGTTATGTTGGTACATAAGTGTGATGTTATAAGTTGAAATAGTGTATTCAAGTTCATATCTGCGATTTTAGATACAAAAACATGTAAAATGGTCAAAAAGTGAATTCTGGAAAATATTGAAAATTTCACTAAGTATGAACTCGGTTCGGACCAGCCTCCGAGTTCGGACCTACTGGGACTTCGGACCATGCCCAATTCGGACCAACAGTAATATCAGACCCTACTAATTCGGACCAATAACTCATTCGGATCCACCCAATTCGGACCACCCCTGTTTCGGACCACCCCTGTTTCGGACCATCCGAATTCGGATGTGGTCCGAATTCAGATCCAATTATACTTAATTTTTAGAATTTAAGTTTTAAGCAATAAATTCACTATTACACTTACTTTATAGATCATTGTGGTGTTGTCCAACACACATTGATTCAGAGACACGATACACTATACCAATCACTGTGAGTAATAGATTATCATTCTAACATTTATTTTCTTTGCATTCACAGGTTTACATTTCAATGGAATGTTCACATTGTTCATTACATCAATTGGCACTCATGAATGATTTGTTATTATTATGCACACTTGTACTTGACATGTAGCACACATGTAGCCAGCGTTCATTTGAAAGTGTATCTATTTACATCATGCTTGCACTGCTTGATCATTACTTCATAATTTGATGCGACTTGGACTGGGGCTAACAGCAGGCCACTGTTGGGGACTGATCATCCCACTCGTTATCCTGGTCAGGTTCGGCACATCCCCGATCAGCATTTGAACTGCCAACCCCATGCTTGCACTGCATGGTTTTCACATACTACGAGGCTTACACTGCCTGTACACACATACATTGGGGCTTACACTGCCCATGGTTACGCTATGGTTGTAAAGAAATATTTGTTGTTTGTATAATCTGTTATCTCACTAAGCAAATTAGCTTACTGTTGACTCACAATGTTTTCAGGCAAAGACAAAGGTGTAGCTGGACCTTCATCTTAAGCAATCCACTTCTTATCTCGGTGTCCTTAAAAGCTAATTGGTATATGGACGATGTAGCTTTGGGGCTGGGATTGATACTTTAAAACCATTATGATGTTGTAATAGTTAGACTTTAATCACTGTAGACATATATACTTTTATTGCTTTAGTGTGGAACTGCTTAAATCTAATTTAAGTATTCAATTTTAATTATCATATTATTCATTGGGTTGTA
The DNA here is from genome assembly GCA_020465985.1 of Centrapalus pauciflorus. NCBI lineage: Eukaryota > Viridiplantae > Streptophyta > Magnoliopsida > Asterales > Asteraceae > Centrapalus > Centrapalus pauciflorus. Next base: position 315,816 of record JAANYP010000811.1, on the reverse strand, counting down.
TGTTGATCCTGGTGATTCAATTATACTATCAAAATAAGAGGGCGTGAATACAGGTTGTCTCACGCTGGCCACAAGGGATGCACCTTTCTTAGACATTTCCAAGGCATTTCTCTTCTGTTGCCTTGACTGCTCATCATTCAACAAGGATCAATACAGATTAACAAGATCCATACTTCTGATGGTACCTGAATTTCTTAAGATTGTAGAAAAGTAATTCCATTCTTCAGGTAGGATGTCTAAAAATTTGTTCACCAGAGTCAGGCTTTCTTTGGTGATCCCAACAGCTTTGAGATCATTAACAAGAGCAGTAAACCTGGTGTAGGTTTCAGTGAGAGTCTCCTTTGGTTTTGCAAAGAAAAGTTCATACTGTCTAACAAGATTGTTAATCCTGTTATCCAGTGTGATTGTGGGTCCATCATAGACGGTACACAAAGTATCCCACATCTCTTTTGCAGTCTTCATTTTCTCAACCTGTTTGAACACATCATCAGGCAGAGAGATGACCAGGTTATTTCTGGCCTTTGCATCAAGAGCCACCAACCTTTTGTCTTCATCAGACCATTGAGCTTTTGCTTTCTCAAATGTTCTGATTTCAGGAGCAGCTCCTTCAACAGCAGGAGTTATAGTTGTAACAGAGGTTGGCACATAGGGACCCTCCATCACAATCTCTGGTAGTTGTACATCCAGATTCTCTAAGTAGAGCATCATTCTGCACTTCCAACCAGAAAAGTTCTGATGATTGAACTTTGGAGGTTTGCCCATTGAGCCATTGTCATAGTATGAGGAACTTGCAGCACTGTTGTCCATGGAAACTTTGGGAGAATGAGAGATCTAGAATGACACACACTCTAAACGGCTTTGATACCAGTTGTAGGTCCCAAAAGATATCCCAAGTATATAGTCTTAAGCTGTAGAGGGGGGGGGGTGAATACAGCTATTTAAAAACTACACACAATTTTATCAATGTTTGTATGTATTATCAACAAATGTTAATTACAAACGAGCTTGAATTCGGAATGGTTCAAGCTGAGATGACAGATACAACAGTATATTTAACTAGTCTAAGACAGACTTAAACTAATTACAATGAATACACTCACTAAGAATCACTCACTGTGTTTACAAGACTCAGAGGAACAACTTGGATAAGAACAGCTTAGACACAAAGCAGTGTTTTATCCAAACAGACTTGCATGCATGAAAGACACACTTGAATGCACGTTCACTCTTGGGTTCAGCACTTAGCTTTCTGGCTTGTTTCTTCAATCCTTGGAAGACTCCTTTTATACTTACTCAGAGGATCTAAGAGAAGCTTCTTCATTGGATGAAAGGAAAAAGTGAAAAGTCCTGTTAAAAAGACAACATAAGCTTTTCTGCACATTCTGAAAAGCAGACATGCTTTTATGCAGCAGAACTTTTGTCTTTTCACTTTGTCTACTGTTGCATTAGCTTTAACTAAATAAGGAATGTCAACTTTGCGTCTTTCTTCCTTTGTTAAGGCCTATTTTGATATAAGAAAAGGTCTGTCACCCTTTTTCAAATATCCTTTTGTCTTCATGTAACAGAACAACGTGGGCAGGCTGAGCAGTTCTGATTTCCACTTTGTCTTTGACTTTGTAGACTGATCTTGTAGCAAAAAACAATACATGAGGACTTGGAAACACATTCCATAAAGTGTTTAGCCTGTTCACAAAGAACAGGTTCTGTTCACAAAGAACAGAACACTTGTAAACTGCCTAAGCTGCTCACCAGTGTAGAGCAGCGTAGACAGTTTATGTCCAGCCTGTTCAGCAGACTGAACAGCTTGGACACACTGCCTTTGTTGCAACACATGCAACACATAAAACAACTTTGGGCTGATATTGCAAATCATTTTCAGGTCTCAATAAGGCATATAACAGACCTTAAATTCAACCTTCAAATGCATCAACAGGTTTGATTTAGAATCTCCCCCTCAGATGGAGAACAAGTTTGACTGAGGCCTTTTTGTGCCTAACAATGTGATATCCGGTGCTGGGATTGCTGTTCAAAGATCGAGGCTATCCAGAACTGGGAATCACCTCGCAACGCCTTAGAGATTTGTAGCTTTCTGGGATTGGCTGGTTATTACCGCCGATTCATCAAAGACTTCTCCAAAATTTCCGTTCCGCTTACAAAGCTTACTCGCAAGAACGCAACCTTCTTTTGAAAAGAAGAACAACAAACTGCTTTTGATAATTTAAAGAAGCTATTAAGTGAAGCACCAGTATTAGCCCTGCCTGAAGGGAACGAGGACTTTGTTGTCTACACAGATGCATCAGGCATGGGTTTGGGAGCTGTATTAATGCAAAGAGGAAATGTCATAGCATATGCTTCTAGACAGCTCAAACCACATGAGAAGGATTACTCTACTCATGATCTAGAGCTAACTGCTGTGACTTTTGCTCTCAAACTATGGAGACACTACTTGTATGGAACCAAGTGTCAGCTCTACATTGACCACAAGAGTTTGAAGTATATATTCAGTCAGAAGGACTTGAATATGAGGCAAAGAAGGTCAATAAGACTGATTAAAGACTATGATTGTGAAATTCTCTATCATTCAGGGAAAGCCAACGTAGTGGCTGATGCCCTAAGCAGAAAAGCATACTGCAAGGCATATTGTTATGCCTTGACTTCTACAATTCTGACATCAACAATCATAGACGATGTAAGGGCTGCTCAGTTGCAGGCCTTAAAGGAGGAAAATGTAAAGGACGAGAACATCAGAGTTCAACTGCCATTAATGCAAGACGATGGAACTGGACTCAAAGGTGTGTACGGCAGAGTTTGGGTTCCTAAGTTCGGGAACATGCGAGAAGTAATTCTTGAAGAAGCTCATCAATCCAAGTTCTCAATTCATCCTGGAAGCACAAAAATGTACAACGACCTGAAAGCTGATTTCTAGTGGCCAGGGTTGAAAAGAGACGTTGGGCAATTTGTAGAAAGGTGCAAAACTTGTCGTCTAGTCAAAGCAGAACACCAGCAACCCTATGGTAGTATGCAACCTCTTCCTATCCCAAAATGGAAGTGGGACCATATTACTATGGATTTCGTAACAAAGCTGCCCAAAACTCGTCGTCAACATGATGCTATTTGGTTCATCGTTGATCGTTTGACAAAATCTGCTCACTTCACTCCTATTCAGGAAACTTATTCACTGGACCGTCTTGCCCAGATCTACATAAACGAAATCGTCATCAGGCATGGTGTGCCTAACTCTATTGTCTCTGACCGAGATAGTAGATTCACTTCCAACTTCTGGGCTGCTCTGCAAAACGGTCTTGGTACTCGTATCGCAATGAGTACTGCATATAGACCTCAATCTGACAAAAAAAGTGAAAGAACGATCTTAACTCTGGAAGACATGCTCAGAACCTGTGTCGTAGATTTGGGTGGTAACTGGGACGATCACCTCCCATTGGTTGAATTCTCCTACGATAAAAGTTGCCATCCACTATCAAAATGGCACCGTTCGAGTTCCTGTATGGCAGAAAGTGTAGGACTCCAACTTGTTGGAGGGAAACAGGAGAAACTCCAATAGCTGGTCCTGCCTTATTGCAAGAAACAAACGAAAAGATCCAGCTTATTCGACAGTACATGAAAACGACGCAAGATCGACAAAAGAATTACCACGATCGCCGTCGTAAAGCGATAGAGTTTCAGAAGGATGATTGGGTATACTTGAAGGTATCCCCAATGAAAGGTGTTACAAGATTCGTAAACCGAGGAAAGTTATTGCATCGGTTCATAGGACCCTTCAAGATGCTAGAAAGAGTTGGGAACCAATCCTATCATTTGGACTTGCCGGAGGAATTGTCAGGTGTTCACCCGGTCTTCCATGTTGGTTACTTAAGAAAAAGTCTGGTGCCCGAGAGGGAACCATGGACTGATCATTCGGAAATTAAAGTTGACGAACGACTAAGGTTCGTTGATGAGCCGGAGTGCATTTTGGAAACAAAAGTCAAGAAGCTACGGAACAAGGAAAACAAGATGGTGCTGGTCAAGCGGAAGCATCTTCGAAGAGCTAATCATACTTGGGAATCGGAAGAAGACATGAAGACTAAGTACCCAACTCTGTTTAGCGCAGCATGACTTCGCGGACGTAGTATAGGTGTGGTGGAGCCCATGATGTAACATCCCTACTTTTCAATTATTTGTAATTTACAAATTTAAGGACTTAATTGTTGTATTATTGGATGGTTATATCAATTTAAACAAATTTTGATCATATTATCAGTTAAATAAGAAAATACGAAGTCGAGGGGTATAATGTGCAAATAGAGAGAAATAGAAAATAAAAGACGGGAAGCCTTTCATTATTTCAAAATCACACACTCTCTCTACTGTCTCTCTCTAACCGTACTCTCTCTTTATATCTATCTCTCTCTCTCTCTCTCGGCTTCAATCCAAGGAACACAAAAAATCATCAAAATAAGGTGCAAAAAGTTGGATTCAAGTTGCAATTTAGGAACTATAACTGCTACAACAAACAACTTGAGGTAAGATTCATTCAAACTTGAGATTTATGGAGTTTTTGGTTTGGTTTTTACAAGAACCGAATCATAAGATTATGATTCCAGATGTTAATGCATGTTGGATATTATTGTTGTAATGTTAAAATCGAGCATGTATGTTGTAGTATACAAAATTTCAGAATCAGATTCACACTCTAAGTATGATTTTTGGAATTAGTGTGTGTTTTAGTGTGTGTGTTCTTCGAGAATTATAGAAAAATGGACACAAATGAGTTATGTTGGTACATAAGTGTTATGTTATAAGTTGAAATATTGTATTTAAGTTCATATCTGTTCAATTTTAGATACAGAAACATGTAAAATGGTCAAAAAGTGAATTCTGGAAAACATTGAAAATTTCACTAAGTATGAACTCGGTTCGGACCAGCCTCCGAGTTCGGACCTACTGGGACTTCAGACCTTGCCCAGTTCGGACCAACAGTAATATCGGACCCTACCAATTCGGATCAATAGCTCATTTCGGATCCACCAAATTCAGACTTCACCCCAATTTGGACCACCCCTGTTTCGGACCATCTGCAATTCGGACCATCCGAATTCCGATGTGGTCCGAATTCAGATCCAATTATACTTAATATTTAGAATTTAAGTTTTAAGCAATTACTGATATAAATTCACTATTACACTTACTTTACAGATCATTGTGGTGTTGTCTGACACACATTGATTCAGAGACACGATACACTATACCAATCACTGTGAGTAATAGATTATCATTCTAACATTTATTGTCTTTGCATTCACACGTTTACAATTCAATGGCATGTTCACATTGTTCATTACATCAATTGGCACTCATGAATGATTTGTTGTTATGATGCACACTTGTACTTGACATGTAACACACATGTAGCCAACGTTCATTTGAAAGTGCATCTATTTACATCATGCTTGCACTGCATGATCATTATTTCATAATCTGATGCGACCTGGATTGGGGCTGACAGCAGGCCACTGTCGGGGACTAATCATCCCACTCGTTATCCTGGTCAGGTTCGGCACATCCCCGATCAACATTTGAACTGCCAACCCCATGCTTGCACTGCATGGTTTTCACATACTACGAGGCTTACACTGCCTGTACACACATACATTGGGGCTTACACTGCCCATGGTTACGCAATGGTTGTAAAGAAATATTTGTTGTTTGTATAATCTGTTATCTCACTAAGCAAATTAGCTTACTGTTGACTCACAATGTTTTCAGGCAAAGGCAAAGGTGTAGCTGGACCTTCATCTTAAGCAATCCACTTCTTATCTCGGTGTCCTTAGAAGCTAATTGGTATATGGATGATGTAGCTTTGGGGCTGGGATTGATACTTTAAAACCATTATGATGTTGTAATAGTTAGACTTTAATCACTGTAGACATATATACTTTTATTGCTTTAGTGTGGAACTGCTTAAATCTAATTTAAGTATTCAATTTTAATTATCATATTATTCATTGGGTTGTATGTTGATCCTGGTGATTCAATTATACTATCAAATTAAGAGGGCGTCACATACAACGTAGAAATTAATAAATCTTGTTTACTTCGAGATTTATGATGTGTGTTTGTTTTCTAAAAAGATCTATCACTCTACATTCTCAAATAATGTATTTTGCAATATGATTAACACATACAAAGTGTTTTCTGCCGCTGCCTCTTTGACAACGTTGATTCCCAGTATATTTTGCACTCAAACACAATAAACCAAACAATTTGTATTAAGAATATGAAGACTACAAAGGGAGAAATTTTGCTCTCAATCTCTATGAACATTCACACTAAAAAACACACACTTAGGTGGAGGCTACTTTGAGGCTTCTTTTTGACTTCTCCAAAACTCTAGGAGAACAAGATTATTTAAATCTAAGCTTACTTTGGGGGTTTGTCCAAACACTCCCCTCAAAGTCTAGGAAATTGAGATTCCACACAAAGTAAACTAATCCTATTTGCAAATTAAACATAGACTTTTTTTATATAAATATACACTATTTTAGGGCTAATAATCTCCCCTTTAGTGTATAATTAAATATTTACAATTAAGCGCAATTACACAAGCTTGAATTACAAGAAATAAAATTTCTAACAATTTCCCCCTTCTTGTAATCATGGCTTGTATTCTTCTGAAGTCTTGGGCTCTAAACTCTGATCTCTGAACTTTGAAGTATCTCATTGATATTCTTCAGATGAATCTCCCCTAAAATCTTTCAGATCGGTGGCTCTTCCCTTGTAATTAGTAGGTCTTTCTCCCGTTAAGAACTTCAACATACATTTCAACTCTTTTCAAAACATTCTCCCCCTCATGATGATCATGAGAATTATGATCATCATGTAGTCCCTTCAGCTCTCCCTTCAAATGAACAACCTCAATGTGTCTTCAAATCTTCTTTCTTCGTTGAAATAGATGATTACAGACTCAGAAATATTACATTTAAGAACATTACAGACATAGAAGTACTTATCTCTCTCATGTTACAAACTCAATCAGTAACTCTCCCCCTCACTAACAGAATATAAACATTTACAAACAAATCCCTCATTACAAATATTCAGGACCAAAAGGATATTATATTGAAGTTCATGGCTTTGCAACCTGAATATAAGAAAATGACACAAACTCATTTGTAAGTAACAATCCAGATCCACATAGGAGCTCTGTTTACACTATAGACTAAGTCTATGTGACCTACGTTCAGCGCTAGCGTAACATTAACACTGGTAGGATTTCCAAATATTCATCGTGAAATCCTTTATCATGAAAGAATCACTCATATTTTTTCTGGCTTTGTTTCGGTAGACAAGCTGTTTATAGTCACGCAGACTGTAGACTCCATGTGTTCTAGAATTGTATAACATTAAGCTCTAGACTCAAAGTGCGTCTAAAGTCGGGAGACCGGAGAGGATGTCTTCCTTGTTTCAATATCAACAATATCCAAATGATACGTCGATAGAGTATGTGATATAACTCCGTGTGAATTGAAACAGAAGTCTTTTAAGAGACAACTGAGTAGCTAGGGGGGGGGGGGGTTAGGTGCATGCGTCACTGGGTCCATGACGTCTTGTTGAATATTTAATCCAACTCATGGAATTTGGTAGCAGATGTAGGAAACCCAGCAGACTGACACGGTTGGTAGGATATATCTCTTCTTTTAATCCTTTTTCACCCCTCAGCTCTCGTCATTTTTCAATTGTACTCCCTCCAACTCACTTTTAGCTCATGATGCACCCCCATCTCCTTTCGATAACCCCTCTCGTTTACATTTTATCTATGCTCGACCCTGTTAACACCCCGTGGTAACTAACACTCCTCAACTAATTGACCTGAGAACCCTTACTCACACAAACTAAAGTGGTTTCCTCATTGGGTAGGTCTTCTGGCTCTGATTTAGACCATAGGAACGATATATATGCCTAATCACACATATTGGCCATCATCGGAGTTAGCATGATATCTTGAAAGATATATCAGTGAAGCTCATGCGGCATTTCAGAAGATGGATGAGAGTTGAATGAAATATCTTTGGAAGTTTGAGAGACTGTATGAGAGAACTTCAATAGAAAGTCTGATTTGAGATTTGAAAATGAATCAGACTATCATGAAAGAATTTGCTTGTATGGGAGAAACTTGATGTATGTGAGAATCAAAATACGTGGGATAAATCAGAAAATTTGAGAGAATCTCAGGAAGAACGAAATCAAAATCATCACGAAGATTAGATCAATTAATCTTGGTGTAAATTTATTCAGTTGGAGAATCAGATTATTCTAACAAAACCTTTTAAAGTGTGCATTTAGATTATTCAGAATGCTTACACACTTTTCGTTAAGATGTCAACTTCAGAGCGCATATGAAACTCCACCTGCGAATAAGAACAGTATCAATGAAACCTAAAATGTTATGAGTGAATTTCAAGAATGAAACTCAAACTGATAAACATAAAAAGTAGGGAAATTCCAGAGAAGTTGCGGAACCATGGGTTCTAAACTGGGGGGTGGGGGGAGTTTGGTTCGTGGATTTCCTGGGATTCACTGGGATTTACACATTTAAAATCATGTGTTTGATTCGTAGATTTTTACTATGGATTTAAAATCCCAGGATTTCTTAAATCCCTTGCTGCTTTGTTATCAAAAAACCCAGCCTCCCCCCTAGGTTTTAAAATCCCACTAACCTTGCATTTTTCATATTAGCAATTTTTTTCTAAAAAATAATGCAGATTCTTTGATAAAATCCCAACAAATGCAAATGCTTCATAATGCAAGTCCTTTAACAAAATGCAAATCCCAGCAAAAAAAAATCTGCAAACCAAACGCCTCATGGGTGTTTAGAAACCGTATAAACATGAAAGAACGGGTTCTGATCTGTCTTGATGCAGAAGCCATTGCTTTGAAGCATAGGTTCTATTCGGAAGTAAGTAGAAGCCATTTCACTGAAGTCCGGGTTTTGATATGAAGTACTCAAAAGCCATATCATTGAAGTCTGGGTTCCAGTCTGAAGTGATCTGAAAACCATCTGCATAAAATTAAACTACTTTTGGTACCCATCGAAAGATGGGTCCTTTCTTGTTAGTCTTGGATTTCCATCGTCATGTAACAACATAACAGTAGGAATCCATTTAACATATGACACATGTTTAAATGCAGAACCTTTTTGGCACCCATTTGTATATGGGTCCAACGGGCTTTGAATCATCCGTAGGTAATGGAAGTACCTTTGACTTGGGTGACTTTGAAAATGCCTTAGGCTTAGCCTTTAGTGATGATTTTTCCAATTTGTCAGACAATGATGAGGCATGCACTTTTGTTTTCTTAGATTGGCGGCGTTTTCATTTTTCAGGATAAGGTACAAACTTAGTCATTTCAGGAACAACACGCCGCAAACTTTTTGGACATAATTGAAATAGATTGCAAAAAGAGTATTTTAAAGGATTACTAGCAATAACCTTTCCAGGCACACTAACACTATTATCGATTTTCACAAAAGATTCAGGCATGACTGCCATTTTCACAAAGAAACTTTGAAAATCAAGAGGTGTTATTTTAGGAATCCTCCTTGCGTGATCTGTAGGAACAAAACAATGAGAGTTCGTACGAATGGAAGACTTAGACTTAGAGAAATTTCCTTGGTGAGTGGGTTTCTTGGAAGACTTAGATTGACTCTCAGCATTCTTTGAAACCTCAGCTTTTGAAGATTTTGAACACTCACCTTCAAAAATGATTAAAGGAACTTCAATCTTAGCTTTACCTTTGTCTGATGATGCAACTGGGACTTTGGCAGGATGAGAAATTTTTGAATCTTTTAAATGAGAATTTAACCTTTCTGAAACTGTGTCAAACTTTTCTTTGTAGATGATTAATTCTACACTTTGTTCAAAGCTCTGTCTTATCAATTTTTCCTCGCTTTTGAGAAGAGATTCTTGATGACTAAGAGCTTTCTCTCGAGCTGTCCTTAAGTCCTTTTCCGAAATGTTAATTTTGTGTTGAAGAACTTTTGTAGGAAAATAAGGATGAGGGATTGGTTTGACAGTTAGACGTTCATTTCAGCTGATGAATAGCTAAACAAGAAGTCCTCCTCTAGAGTAGGTACTCTATAAGGATAACTGTCATTTAGTTCCTCATATTTAAAAGAAATTTCCTTTTCTTTATTTTCACTTCTTTTCTCATCCTCTTGGGTTAAGACTTCTTCCAATGACTGGAAAAAGAAAGACTTGAACCCGCCACCCATATACCTTATATCATAAAATATAGGTAAAACTGACTGAACCTTTTCCAAATACTTAGGATTTTTAAAACCAATTCCTTGTTTGGAATGATAAAACCTAGTCTCTTTGGGTTGATTTAGATGAATAATTTGTTCAGTTTGACCCCATTTTAGAAATTCATCATCTAGTATTTTTATCAGTGAGTACAAATCCATTCTCTCTTCTTCAACCATTTTGTATTTACTCATATTGTCTAATTTTTCCATACTTACGGACTCTAAGTGTTTTGAAAGAACAGACATTTCATACTTCGAGGAACTCTTTTCCTCAGTGATTGTATCAATACAACTCTTAAGGTAAATGTTCCTATCCTCAGCCTCTACTTTTTCAAGTAAAAATTTCTTCACCAACTCATGCTCGTTTAGCCAACTATTTTTATACATAGTGGATTATTCTTTTTCAGCAATCAATTCGTTCTTTAATTCATGTATTTGAGCATGCAGTTCATCAAATTTATCACTAGATTTAAAATCAGATATGGATTGTGTATCAGATAAATCAAACGAAGATGAAGAACTTTGTACCTGTATGGAGTGGTTCATGAGACAGACTGGAGATATATCAACTTTATCCTCTTCGACAGTCTTCTCATGTGTGGAAAATCCTTGATTCATGATTGTGAAATGAAAAAGGTGGATCTTCTAGATTGGAAACTGGAAAAAACTTAGAAACTTCCCAAGTTCGGATGCTGATGGATCCGAAATTCCAGCTATGAAATTTGATGGGCGATGGATCGAAATTTTCAAAACAGTCCGAGGTTGAAAGATCAAAAATATTGTCTGAGGATAGATATCCAAATTTGAAGCTCTGAAAATGTATCCAAGGTTGGTAACTTGGTGAAACGTGGATCAGAAATGGGTTTTGGACGTTGATTTTTCAGCTTCTCTACAGAAAAATGCATGTAACTTTTTCTGGAGTCGAATTGAGCCTCAAAATTTGACCGAACCGACTTTGCCTATTTTGAAAATCATAGATCTCGATTCAAGCTTCATTTTGGCGTATGGTAGGCCCTCTAACGATGTTCCAGTCAAAAGTTATGGCATCTGGAAGCACTGAAAGTTACAAGTTCGGATGGATTGAAGTTTGGTGCGAAGAATGGTCTGAAATTCGGGTGGAATGGAGTATGGTCCGAATTTCGAATGGATGATCCGAAGTTTGGATGGATGGTCCGAATTTCGGATGGACTCGAATTTTGACTTGGTCAAAATTTTCAGAAAACACGCAACAGAACTGCTGCTGTTGAACACGATAAACAGTAACCCAATAATTCAAAAAATCCAACTCCAAATGATATAAAAACCTAAATTAATGATCCCTTAATGCTCGAAAATAATAAAAAAACAACTTTTAAACAGATTTCAACCTCTAATTTCTACAAATCTATGATTAATTTTGATTAATCACCATGAAAATTTGAAACACATGAAGAACAATATCTCTTAGATCCAAAAATCTACCCTCAAATCACGTTGAAATCTAACAAATATAGGAATTAACTAATAATCATCAAATGATCACAAATCTAAAGAACAATGTATTTTGAGATTTAGAAAAAACTGTATAAATATGGGCGTTTTTTGTGAAGAACACGATGGACGTTTTTTTTTTGTGAAGAACACGAATTTTCCAAGTTGAAATCCAATCTTCTTGCTCTAATATCAATTGACAACGTTGATTCCCAGTATATTTTGCACTCAAACACAATAAACCGAACGATTTGAATTAAGAATATGAAGATTACAAAGAGAGAAATTTTGCTCTCAATCTCTATGAACATTCACACTAAAAAACACACACTTAGGTGGAGGCTACTTTGAGACTTCTTTTTGACTTCTCCAAAACCTTAGGAGAACAAGATTATTTAAATCTAAGCTTACTTTGGGGGTTTGTACAAACACTCCCCTCAAAGCCTAGGAAATTAAGATTCCCCACAAAGTATACTAATCCTATTTGCGTATTAAACCTAGACTTTTATTATATTTAATTATACACTATTTTAGGGCTAATACGCTTTGTGCGGGTACACTACTAGTGTGTGTGTGTGTGTGTGTGTATAGGGTCAGGTTCTATGGGGAACTATATGCATCGAGAACCTAAAAAAGAACCTACCACAACCCTTAGATTAAATGATCATTGGTGCATCACGCGATGCATGTATTTGGTATGTATAGGGGTATTTTGGAAAAAATAATATATAACTAGTCAACTCAATTTAATTTTATATTTAATAGAATATTTCAACTAATAATTACACATTAAATGCTAATAATACATTTCTAAACTTACAACAAATTGAAAAGAAAATAATCAAACAAATATTATTTATCAAAAACCTTCTTTAAAACACAACGCATCTTTATCGGATTCATCTTCAAACATGATGCATCTTTATCAGATTCATTGGGTTTATCGTCAAACACAATGCGTCTTTATTGGATTGTTCTTCGAACATGATGCATCTTAATTGGATTCATCTTCAAAGACGATGCATGTTCATCAGATTTATTGGATTCATCTTAAAACACGACGCATTTTCATCGTATTCATCTTCAAACACTATTCATCTTCATAAATACGATGCATTTATTTCGTATTTCATAAAGTCGGATAAACGCGATTCATATTTCAAAGTTTTCTATAAACAAAATGCGTAAAAAACGACCATACCTTCAAAATGAGATCATCGCCGAAATCATCACCATCTTCGTCGGAATCATTGTTGCATCATCATCATTGTCCTCATCGGTTGGTGGTGGTGGTGGTGTCACGACCAAGAAAGGTGGATGGTGGTGGTGTGGTGGCTGGTAGAGAGGAGGGGAAGCCTAGTGAAATAGATGAGGGGGAAGGAAAGAGGGAGTCAATCATTGTTATTTATTGAATGACCTCGATAGGATATATTAAATGGTCCCTGGGTAAAAGTTTGACTATTAATTTTGACTTTTTTAATATTAAATGTATATGCAGTGTCATATATATGATATATAGTATTACTTCGATGTTGAATATACGATATAAAATGTTACTTCGAAATTGAATGATCCCATATGCTATATTTCATAGTGGTTTGAGTAAATTTTTTTACAAAAAATAAACAAGTATAATTTTTCGGAAAAAGTATATCATGACCGGTCTAAAGAGTATAAAATTCTTGCTTTTATGTATAATTCTTTTGATTTAAAAATTAATCATATTAATGTTATCTTAATTTTAAAAATTAGGATTTTTTTTTGCTAATGTCAATCTTTTTGCTATTGCAAATCTTTTCCATTTTAACCCTTTAATGAATTAAAATACCGTTAATGCCAATTTTTTTTTTTCACTAATTCCACATTTGATACTTCTAATCAAGATCACTAGATTAATCTAATCAATGGACGATATTGGTTATACAGTTCTTGACTAAATTAAGGTCCTACAATTAACATTAAATTAAGGGTAGCCCACCTAGTTTGACTACTAACTTTGACCATTATTTTGACTCTTTTAATATTGAATGTATATATACAGTGTTGCATATATGAGATACTGTATTACTTCGACGCTGCATACGTGATATAACCTGTAATTCGACATTGAATGATCTCGATATAATATATTGAATGCTCGCCTCAATAATTTTTTTTTACGAAAAATAAACACGTAAAATTTTTTCGAAAAAAATATATCATGACCGGTCTCGTTAAATTAAAAGTAGTCCACCAAGTTTGACTACTAATTTTGACCATTATTTGGACTCTTTTATTATTGAATGTATATGCAGTGTTGAATATATGATATATAGTATTAGTTCCACGTTGAATATACGATATAAAGTGTTATTTCGACATTGAATGATCTCGATATGCTATATTGCACAGTGGTTTGGGTAAATTTTTTTTTAAAAAAAATAAACACGTAAAAGTTTTTCGAAAAAAATATATCATTATCGGTCTCATTTTGAAGAGTATAAAATTCTCTTTTTTAAGGTATAATTTTTTGATTTAAAAATTAATCATATTAGTGTCAATCTTTTTACTATTCTCAATCTTTTTTTTTTCTTACGAATTAAAATATTACTAGTACCAATGTTTTTATTACTAATTACAAACTTGATTCTTTTAATCTTGACAATTAGATTAAATAAATCTATAGACGATATTGGTTCTACAGTTCTACACTAAATTTATGTTCTGCAATGATCTCATCTATATACATATATATATATATATATATATATATATATATATATATATATATATATATATATATATATATATATATGTGTGTGTGTGTGTGTGTGTGTGTGTGTGTATATATGTGTGTGTATATATACTGGTTATATGTCAAAAATAGCAACAACGTTTTGTAGTTTTACCATTTATAGCCACATTTTTTATTTTTTTATCATTAATAGCAACAACGTTTTGTATTTTTTTACCGATTATAGCAACTTTTGACTACACCATACATATGTGTGTGTGTGGTTTTTGGTTTTGGAAAGAAATACTTGAAATTGAAAACCATGACAAAGAAAAACTGAAAAACCGTCACCGAAATAAAAAACGAAAAATCAAATCGTTTAAATCCAAACCGAAGTTTTGGTTTGGTTTTTGGTTTTTGCCAAAAAGCGATCCAATCCGATCCAGGTCAAAAGTTGCTATAATAGGTAAAAAAATATACAAAAGTTGTTGCTATTAATGATAAGAAATAAATAATGTGGCTATAAACGGTAAAACTACAATAAGTTGTTTCTATTTTTAACATATAACCCTATATATATGTACTCCTTAATAAAACATTTAGTAATATAGTCTTAAAAACAAATTTTTATGAACAATGTACAAGTTCTTAAAGCACAATGCTGAATTTTAAGAGGTACAATCATATAAAGCTTAATGTAAAAATTCTTGATGCATAGGATTTCAAATTTCAAAATATTATATTGAGAGCTGCACCGGTTCAGATTTATTGGGAACACGCAACTCTCATGTCCAAGACCACCACCGCCTTCTTCCTTCTTGAGTCACTCGTTCTATCTCTATCTCTCACTCGCTCATTTTGGCTAGGCTCCCACATCTTCATTCTGGCAACGACAACAGCTCCGACTCCGGCTCCGGCTTTGGATGCACCTCCTTCTCCATCTTCGGGTTTGCTTTCGCCTTGCTATAGACCTACATCGCTGTTTGGTTGGTTTCTCCGACTCCGGCCCTTGAATTTGCGGATGCTTAGGTAAGAGTTTTCTCTATTCGTAGAATTAGATTTTAATAGGTTTTTAAATACATTAATTAGTTCATCAACTCATAACAATCTCTCTATTCTCTCTGTTTGGTTGGTTTCTAAATGAAACCTGTGAACGATCTCTCTCTACTCTATGTTTATGTCCACTTCTTGGTTCCTATTCGACTTCAATGACACTTCCAAAGATCGAATTCCTTTTCGTAATATAGACTTTATCAACTTTGTTCTCCTATATTGACACTACAGTGACTTAACCAAAGATATTGATAGTAACTGGTTTGGGTTATGATTCTTTGTTGGTTCACCCTGTGTGACGATAATAGTCTAGATATGTAATAGATAGTCATATGTAATAGATAGAGCTTTATTAATGCAAGTCATGTGTGTTTGTTCATGATTGTGTATGATGTTTACATTTGCATGTTAAGTTCATGACTGTGAAGATAAGTTCTTGAGGTAATGAACTTGTGAGAATAAGTTCTTAAGGGCATATGCCACGAACTTAAGTCACACAAGTTCGTACGAACTTAGCTTACCTAAGTTCGTATCTGCATGGGCTTGGACTTGTAAGTTCGTGGGCTTGGGCCTTGCACGAACTTATGAGTTATATTATGAACCTATTTAGTTATTTTCAGTGACTTTTGGAGAGCAATGATTTCAGTGTTTGTCAGAGTGCACATGCGAACTAGAAAGCGTTTTTCAGAGAGTCTTGGAGCGATACATCGTGTGGGGTCGGTATCATATCGGCTGCCAGTTTGTTTGGCCCAGTGTTTCGCGCGTGATCGATCTATTAAGCGTCTAACGAGGATTCCGCACTCGTTGGACGACATCGCGCCTTGATTCGATCCATAGACGTGGTGACCTTACAAGTGGTATCAGAGAGTAGTTGTAGGGAAGATGAGCTGGGGGGCAACAGAAGAGAAGACGAAGGAGATGACCCAAGTGCCGAAAAAGAAAGTGAGCTAGCAGATCTTTCAAAACAGATTGCTCAGCAAGCTACAGTTCAGGGGGAGTCTGGTTCGTCGTCTAAGGTTGAGAAGGATAAAGGCAAGGCTCCCCAGGCTACAGATGTAAATGAAGAAGAGTTAATTGGAGCCTTGCTGGACCTAGATGAAGATGAGATTCAGTTTAAGTTTGAAGACTACATAGATCAAGAGGAGCTTGTAGAAGGAGAGTTCATTCTTGGTGATGTAGCTGACTGGAAATCCGATGACGAGGTAGTTATGGACGAAGATGATGAAGTGTTCATTGAAAAGCAACCTGTCACGGAGCTATACGAGAATCAAAATCAGAAGGTGATAGACATTGATATGCTGAGATCAACAGATTATGATGAATCAGAATCTGATACAACTGACAGGGAGTTGACCAAAGAGGAAAAGAGGAGCTTATGGTTTAAGAAGGAAGAGCAAAAGGCTGAATTTGCAGTAAAGAAGAAAATGAAGCTGCCTAGTCCAGGAAAGTTATCTGGTGGGATTCTAAGCTGGTTCTTTGACAGGGAACTGCAACTATTTGTTCTGAAAAGAAGAGACGTGCTTCAGTACTTGCAAAGAAGGCTTAAAGTTTTTAATTCATTGCCTAAATGTGATGTTAAAGAGTTGGAATGGAAATATTTGATCAACCTGGGAGACGACCAGTATGCTAATGTTATAGCAAGGATTATCAGAAAATAGGGTCGATCTGGAAGGTCTGAGAGAATTAAGCCAAGGACAGGGAAGCGAGTCATGGATGAAATAAGGATAGATCCATTGACAGACAGGCCATGGATGAAGATGTATTATAAACCTGTTAAGTGCTTGAAGAAGGTTCCGTTGAAGATCATGTCACAAGACGTTCTGAAGAATATGAAGTGGTGGTATGTTGACAACAAGACAGCTGAAGCAATAATGGAAGATGAAGACGAGAAAGTTATTTTGAAGGTATATGATCCCCTGCATCTTGTAAACCTTTCTCAGAGTGACTTGCTGAAGCTTCATGAGCAGCCAATCTATTTTCATGAAGGTTGGAGCTCAGAAGGCAAGAAATACCATAAAGTTTTTAAAGTTTGCATTGAACAGAGACTACATGCAGGTGGAAGTTTAAATAAGCCTAAATCTATAGAGTAATGAATATCTTCTAGAAGCTATCGTCAAGGGGGAGTCTGTTGGTACACACTGTATGACGATAGCAGTCTAGATATGTAATAGATAGTCATATGTAATAGACATGGCTTTATTATTACAAGTCATGTGTGTTTGTTCATATTTGTGTATGATGTTTACATTTACATTTTAAATTCATGACTGTGAAGACAAGTTCTTGAGGTAATGAACGTGTGAGAATAAGTTCTTAACACAAGTTTGTACGAACTTAGCTCACCTAAGTTCGTATCTGCATGGGCTTGAAGTTGTAAGTTTGTGGGCTTGGGCCTTGCACGAACTTATGAGTTATTTTATGAACTTATTTAGTTATTTTTCAGTGACTTTTGGAGAGCAACGATTTCAGTGTTTGTCAGAGTGCACGGGTGAACTAGAAAGCGTTTTTCAGAGAGTCTTGGAGCGATACATCGTGTGGGGTCGGTATCATATCGGCTGGCAGTTTGTTTGGCTCCGTGTTTTGCGCGTGATCGATTTGTTAAGCGTCTAACGAGGATTCCCTACTCGTTGGACGACGTCGCGCCTTGATTCGATCCGTAGCCGTGGTGACCTTACATTCTTATCAAAATCACTTTGCTCATCTTCGATCTAATGTGTTATTCAACAAGTAATTTCGCCTGCAGGTTCTTAAAGATGTTGGTCACTTGATCAATCTCACCCTTAGTCAAGCTAAAAATCGCAACCTGTATCCAGGTCTAAATTAACCGAATTGAGCCTCCGATTACTAGAGATCCTTCAAATGGTGATCTATATATGATTTTATTTTCGTTCATCATCACTAATATATCCATTAAGGGGAACAAATAGCATCTTGGGCAAGAACAGTCAAATACTAATGTATATCAAGTATTAGAGACATGTGTGGTTCACTCCATATTTTTGAATGCTCAAGTAATGTTAAGTAAATCCATCAATTCCAAGAACTAAGATAAACTTAGTAGCCAAGCAATGTGTAACATCCCTAATTTGATTTACATGTAATGAATAATTAAGACCCAAATTTATGTATTAATGGATTGACATCGCAATTAAGTAAAATTTCACTTCATGAACTTAAAAATGATAAATGAAGATGAGAAATCATCATTGTTGTCTTTTGAGCATGCATAACATTAAGGAACCATCATTGGTAAGATGAACATCGAACGAATTTAAATATGAGAAATCACCATTGTTGTCTTTTGAGCAAGCATAACAATGAGGGACTGTCATGGTTGATAAAAATGAAATCCAAAGTATGGATAATTAAAAGTTGAATACTGAATGAAAATAAATAAGGAATTATAAAGGATATAATGAAAAAAGTAAAAGTTGAAGGGGGTATTTTGCAATTAAAACAAAATTTAATTAATAAAAGGTGTGTAAACGTGTGATCGTTCACACATTATCTTGAAAAAGAAGTCACTGCTTGCTCTCTCTCTCTCTCTCTCTCTCTCTCTCTCTCTAAAAACCCACGGCTTTTCTCAAATCTTCAAATCAAGAACACAAAATTTTGGAAATTAAAGGCTGAAAAGTTGGAATCACGTTGCTAGAAAGGAACTATAACCACTACAACTATCAGTTTGAGGTAAGAATTCCTTAAATTAACGAATTTGCGGGTTTTTTGTTCGATTTTTTATGAACATCGAATCATATATTCTTATTAAGAATGTTAATGCATGTTGTATATTCAAGTGGAAATGTTTAAATCGAGTGTTATGTAAGCTATGTACCAAATTTCAGCTTTTGATTCAACTCCTAAGTATGATTTCAGATTTTTATTATGTGTTTTAGTGTGTGTGTTCGACGAACAGTTGCAATATGGTCAAAAAGAGTCTGCTTTGGTATAAAACAGATTAAGTGAATGCTAAATAGTGTTAAAAAAGGGTATATTGGAATTTGTACAAGTAGACTTCAATCACAGGAATGGTACAAAATGACCGAATGAAATCTGGAAAATGATAGAAATTGCTAAGTATGAATTCGGGTCTAATGAACAAATTTCGGTTATATCCAAATTTTGGACCTAATGAGTCTCGGATGGAAACTTGAAGAACCATTATAAGTCAGGACACGAACTTCGTGTTTTAATGCATCCAAACTTCGGATCATACTAGCATCTGAATTTCGAGTGATTTGTCCAGATAAATAATAGTTGAGAATCTAAGGAGGGAACTATGGACCATCCGAACTTCGGGTCTATCCGAATTTCGGATGAGGTCCGAACTTTGGGTCACTCTAAGAAATTTAAAGTTAAATTTTATGAAAACTTATGAAATAAACAAAAATTGACATTGATGTCCTTATTCACTAACTTAACATGATCTTTGTGGTGTTGACTAACACACATTGATTTATATATCACGGTAAAAGCATGTGTTGGCAATTCTAAAAGCCTACCGATATTGTCTAAGACCATGTGGAATCATTCGAGGTCATCATTGCTAAGTAAAAACCACTGTGAGTGATAGATTACTATTCAAACATTTATTGTCTTTGCATTCATAATTGTTGGCATGTTCTTGTTGCTCATAACATATCAGTTGGGACTCTTATATGTTATATTTTTTATTGATGCACACTCATACTTGACATGTTATAAACATGGAGCCTACGTTCATTTGAAAAGTGCATCATTTAGTACATACTTTGGCATGATGATAATCACCATCTGAATACTTATTCAACTCAATCACTCGCATGACTCTCTTTTCTTGATTCTTATCTTTCTAGATCACAACCGGATGCTTGTCAAGAACAACTTGATATTCTTTAAGCTTTTCTATATCCTTGATTTGTCTGTTCGGCGCAGTGACATTGATCCTTCTCATTCCTCGTTCAACACCAATTTGTAAGTCTTGGAAAGACATTAAGACTAACGTGGTATGCATAAAATGAAAGATTGCTTTAAGAGCGAATCTACAATTTTCTTCTCTTTTGTTCCGACATAATTCATCAAATAAATCTTCAACATCAACCAGATGAATCTTGAACAAATCAGCTTCACTGAACATCCCATCAGCTCTAGTAACCGTGAATGTAGGATAGATAATATTGACAAAACGATCTTTGTCAATTCTTTTGAGTTCAGCTATCCTATGTTCACTTCTCACATCTTGTATCGGTTGAGATTTATTCTGAAGAAAATGTGCATAGTTGACCAGGTTCAGCATGTTGGGCTCAATGACTCTAAAAAGCTTCACAAAAGAACACGGAGTATGTTTTTTACAAATCATTTTTTCTCTAAATGATCTTCCAAAAATGGAAGTCTATTCCTCTTCTTGATGAATCAGCGTTTCTGCTTGTTTGACAATTTCAGCTTCTTAACCTTCTTCTTTTGATTGACCTCTTCTTTATTAAGCAGACTCAACATATCACTAATCTCCTTTTGAACCACTACTTGAACAGCAAACCTCAGATGATGTTGTCTATCTGATTCTTCTGCCAAGATGTAGTTTTGAAAGATTTTGTCCATTAAATCAACTTCAGTCAATCCTTGGAGTGATTCTGGCACCACGCCACTTATCGGAAACGAATCTTCTTCTTCTTCTTTAACGATAATAGACACCACAGGCTTTTCAACCGTTCGTGTTGGTATATCATCTTTTAATATTTCCTCTATAAGCTCCGCTTCATCAACAATCTTCTCTGCTCTCATAGACATCTCAGACAACTCAAACATTTCAGGCTTAGGCGAATTAATCTCTTTTTCAGCTCCTTCTATTCTTAACACCTCACTTTCTTCCTCTTT
This sequence comes from Centrapalus pauciflorus, assembly GCA_020465985.1. NCBI lineage: Eukaryota > Viridiplantae > Streptophyta > Magnoliopsida > Asterales > Asteraceae > Centrapalus > Centrapalus pauciflorus. The sequence continues at coordinate 294,430 of JAANYP010000811.1, read as the reverse complement.
GTCAGAATCATCATATTCCTCAAAATTAGAAATACCAGATTGCACACTCAAAGGAATTTGAACATCTTCATAAAGAATCAATCCCTTTTCACATTGAGCATCAACTGGATTATCTTTTGATGAGCCTTCTACCTCTCCTGAACCTCCTTTAGTATCTTTTCCTTTAAAAACTACAAGTTGTAACTCAGATTCACCAAGCTTTCTCCTCTTCTCCCCCTCATGAGGAGCATCATCGGAGTCATCATGGTCCTCATGTATTCTCTTAGAGGCAGAAGCTTGTGATTTGCATGTTTGTTCCAGGATGGAGAACCTTTCAGATAATGAGCCTAGATCGCTGACAACAGTATTTTCCAATCCCGTCATTCGCGCATTCATAACATCAAACTGCTTCATGCAATAATCTCTCAATTCATTATTTGAAATCTGCTTTTCCTCTTCTCCAACTTCAGTGATTCCCTTGCCTTTCAACAGGCGTTGAATATTGAGCATTTGATTTACCATCTCCGTATATTGTTTGGTCATTTGCTCCGTAACCCCATAAATTGCATCATTGGATCTTGTCTCAGTAACAAAGGGTAACACGTTAACTCCTGGGTCACTTAGACTTCCAGTTGTCATGACAGTTGAACTTGTAAAAAGTACATCTGCATGGCCTACGCTCAGAGTTGGCAGTGTCATGTCTCTGGTAGTTCCAACTACTTCATGTGGCGTAGCAACGAATGCTTCTGACACAATAGTTGTTGTTACAGGGACACGAAGTCCTTCTGTACTTGTTTCAAGGTATGAAACCGACTCAAGTGTCCTAGAGTGTATTGGTTCTATGACTTGTGCTTTAATAAATGTACACTGAGGCAGAGGTGTACTGGTTTCAATATCCATAGAATCCGAATGATCCCAGGATAGATTATCTGCATAATCCTCGTGAAAAATTAAAACATCTTCTTGTTGAGAAGGAGATGAGTGGCTGGTGGGGTGTGCAGTCACCATTGTGGTACTGGCGGCTTCAATGTCAACTCTCAAAGGAGAGCTAACAGCAGATGTGGCTACCCAGCTTTTTGGGGTTTGGGACACCCTCACACTCACTCTCACCACTTCATCAACTTCTATAGTAGGTAAACGCTCAGATTGAGATATTACATGTCTTGCCCCAACTACATCCACATCATCATTACCATCATTATCATCATCATCATCATACTCACCCTCATTTCCCCTTCTTGAATATTTGATAAAGTTCTTTCTGAATCAGAGTCTCCCTCACCACCCCTCACCTATTACTCCAGGAGTAGGAATCCTCTGTTGATAAGGTTCCACAGGAGCATGATCTATACGATACAATCTCACTAATTCAGCATTTGCATCGGAATACTTTAATAGAGCTTCGGGAATTGGCATTATATTTGCATTTGGATCATCCTAAACTCTATGCAAACTCATCATAACATAATCCGGGCATTTCTGTGAATGTTTCCTCTTTGAGCCTTTTCATTTGCCCTTACTATACCTATGTTTAGAATCTAAATAAACCTTTGAAGAGGCACAAACTTTCGCGCACGATTTGTAGTCTTTGCAAGCACCACCTCTTTAAGATCCTCCCGAATGCACTAAGCGAAGTCGTAATGTTTGGTATATGTGTAACATCCGGCATTGAACCAGGTTAGCAACAACGACCTAATTAGTATTTAATGGCCAATTATAACCTAATCAGTGGTCATTAGAAATTAACCAAAGTGATTAACAAGGTTCATGAAGAAATTCCACTCAATTAGAATCAAATTCATCGGTGCGATAAATCGGGAAATTAATTAATCCGATCGATTTACGATATGAGGGATTAATTCAACTAAGTACATAATTAAATTATGATTAGTAACACTAATCAAACACTAGAACAATTACTTAACATTAATTATGCAAGACTAAAACAATTCATTAAAACAATGCATCCATAAGTATTTATGAAATTACAAGAAAAGGGAAATACAAGAATACATTTCTAAATACATTTATACGCAAAAAAAAATATAAATACATGTATAATACATGTATGGCTGGCCTATAGGCCATGTGTGTATTAGAAGTTGACTTTTATTTTTTTAATATTACTTTAAACACAATCATTTTGTTTAAAAGTGCACTCTACCTTTTCATCCATGTCTTTCATCATTTGAAAGACCAAACACTTTGCCTATAAATAAGACCTCATTTCTCACTTCTTTTCCACACTTCAAACAACAAAAACCTCTCATTTTCTTCTCTCAAAATCGGATTTATACACTCACACATCACAAACTTGTGCATTCAAGTGTTCTTCAAGCGTTCTTCAAGAAAATCAAAGTGTTTTGGTGCATATCTTGCAAGGATTTCAACTTCTACTCAAAATCATATTCTAAATACTTCAAAGTAAGTAAATACTAACTTATTTCATCATACACTTTATGTAGTGCCACCTTAGCCAACGTCGCCTTAGGTCTAAAGCGACATTTTCACTAGATAATGCAACACTTTTCAAAAGTGTTGCCATTATTTTATAAATGCAACACTTTTTTAAATGCAACACTTTTTATATTCTAAAGCAACACTTTTTAATGTGTTGCCATTATTTTATAAATGCAACACTTTTTAAATGCAACACTTTTTATACTCTAAAGCAACACTTTTAATTTATTGTTACCAACTTATAGCAACACTTTACTTATCAATTGCAACACTTATCAAATGTTGTCATTATGTAAATGCAACACCATTATCAATCTATTGCAACACTTTATTATTGTTTTAAATTACATAAATGCAATATATTTTAGACAAAAGAAACACATTCATTATTTTTTAAATTTAATGCAAATACAAATATTTATTTAATTGTTTCGTGATAGTTTTCAACTTACAATTCAATTTAACAATAATAATATCATTTCATAACATATCGATCAAAAAGTATTCAAGTACATAAACGTCTACAACTAAAATAAGGTTAATCAAATGTATAAGTGATACAACAAAAAAGTAAAATACAATCTTAGGAATGCATATTCAATTCCTCTTCTTGTAATTTCTTCCATACGAAATCAACGCTTATCATGCACAACTCTCCTTCTGTCAATCACCTTCACAAAAAATCTGCCCAAAATAGCAATCAACTTTCCTGAAACTGCATATTATGGCAACAAACTTTCAAATTAAGTTAGTTTTCGATGAAACTTTCACAATACCTTAAAAATCATCTAAAAACAGCATATCTGTAAAAATATTACACTTCCCACTTTAAATTTGTATTTTTACTCGTTAAACTACAATTCTTTGTATAAAATAACAAAAAACTTTCGTTTGACGTCCAATTTTAACGGTACTTTTTGTAACAAGTTTAAAATCCTTAGGAAAGACCAAATATATAAACATATTTCATCATTCATTGATATTTCATACTTTTGGGCATTAAAGTACCAAAAGTTTGTTTAAAATAGCAATGAACTTTTATGTGATGTCGGATTTCGATGATTCTTTTTGCAACACATCCTAAATCCTTTAAAGACATCAAAGTTATATAAATATTTCATCATTTATTGCTATTTCGTGATTTGGTATATTAAAGTCTAATTTTTTCATTATTTGACTTTTAAAAGCCAAATATGAGACTTTTCTTAACTTCATCAATTTTGAAAACTCTATTTAAGTAATTTAACCATATTTAAAGTTTAGAAATACCTGAGAATAGAGAGTGTTACATCAGTGCTCGAATCCTTCCATAAACCAAGAATAGAAATTTGTTGAATCTCCTGCACAACCATCAATCAAGTGTATTCATTAGAACAAAATTTCAGCGAGTCAATCACTAATGCTAATAAAAAAAGGAAAGGATTAATAATACATATAGAACAACAAAGGACTTTGATTATACGATCCTGTGCAATTACTTTATATAAGCTTACATCCAAAGGACTTTGAACATGGACCAAGGCTAAGTAAGTTGTAGACCTTAAGACCAATTAAGTTTGGCCAATGGCCACTTAATTGTGATCAATTAACCAAAAGCAGGTTGCTGTCCACCAGTTCATAGTTCACATTTTGCCATTTTGTGCCTAGTATAATCCAAGTTTTATGATGGTTTTAATGGCTAAATGTGTGTTGAATCATTAGGAAATGTTTTAGGAATTTATATGCAAGTTTATGAGTCCATAATATGTGTGAGTCAATGCTTAAACGATGGAATTGCAGCATCGAAAGCATCCATAACAACAGCTACATTTTGGTCCTGCTAAAACAACACCAATTGTGCTTAAGTGTAAGAATTTCTAACCCCATGACAACCCCCTTAAACCTGAATCTCAGACCCCATGTGCAGCCCCTTCACAACCCTTGCTAGTTCGTGTCCTAAACCCCCCCTAAATGTGTTGTAGTCATGTCTGTCCTTCTTAGCGGAAGCAATTTACATGCATATTCAGCACACAAAACAGAGGAAACAGGGGGTAAATAGCAAAGTAATGTTACGAATTAAGCACACACATCTAACATGAACACACCTTTATGCATACCAAATTAATTCCTCAATTTTCCAGCAACACTAAGCCCTAAACTCTTTAATTATGCTGCTGAAATATGTCCAGTTTTTGCTTAAAGTCTATAACGTCCATCGTTTTCCTTACTCATGATAGAAATAAACGGATCAATCGAAGAATCGCCTCTAATCCCCACTTATTTTGCTGCTGAACTAAATGAAAGCAGAAAGATTAATGAGTAGTGTTATGTCCTGTGTTTGCAACTTTGCATCAGAATGTTTGTATGTATCTGCTGAAGTATGAGACATATTTAATGACTCGGAGTGTTGTAAACTCGCAATAGCCCAATAAGTAAATAAGTAAAAATATGGATCCAAACTTTATCTAAAAAAATTGTCACAACTCACTGCTGGCTTGGCTTGCATTCCAGTAGAAACTTGCTAACAAAAATTGTCACAACTCCCAACTGTATATTTTTTATTTTCTACTAATCAGTTGACTACTAATGTAATTACCACTTACCAGGGAAAAGTATCATATAAAAACAAGTCTAAATATGAAGTATATGTGATTTCAAGCAAATTTGAAAAATTACAAAAAAATATATAAGTAATGATCAACAATTCCAAATCTTAAGTCATTGCTTATCATTATGATTTACTTGTTTCTTATTCGTTTTTATCACCGCCGACTTAATCCATTACAAGCAGCCAATGTCACTATATCTATTCCACGAAATAAAAACCCAATGAAGGTTCGTACTGTCACTAATTATGCCTCAACTACCATCATTCCATCAAATATTGATATCAAAATATTAAAAAAGATAATCAAATTACAGGGACATCAAAGTAACAGGAAGAAAAACTCATTTGAAAGGTTCAAGAACATTACTATAATACCTATTGACGCATGACCAAGGGATTGAAGTAATAAATCCCAAACAGACACCAATATAAGTTGAAACATAAGTTAGAAGGTGCTTGAGTGACTTTCTTATGATTGTCTGATTCAAAGTTCCAACTCCACCACATACTAACAATCAATCAAACACAAAATTCAGAGTAATTCGAGCAATCGAGGTTTTTCCACTTACATTTACAATGATCAGGAGTTCTTTTTATACCCTAACCCCTTCATCTTCGTAGCCACAACCAAGTAACCAACCAGAGAATCTTGTTCCTCTTGACCATCGTGAGATCCCTCTCCAACTCCCCACAAATCGCAACAAAATCTGCATCGATTATTCGTGAAATTCATGCTCCACCAGTCATGATTTTTTGCAATCCCAAATAATATGATTAGGTTAAATGAAAATTAACGAATTGTGTTTGTATCTAAACTACAATCTGCATTACCTATTTCAATCAAACTAGAGATCTAAACAAAAAAAAAACTTTGAAAGAAATCGAACCAAAGATTAGAGAGTAAATAGAGTCATGAGATCGAACCAAAGAGAGTCGAAATAGATATGTTGCGACTGTTGAAAGTAGAGAGTAGAGAAAGAGAGACATCGAGAAGAAGAGTATATAGATACCTGCTCCTGCTTCTGCTGTCGAAGATTGAAGAAAACGTGACAAAGTTTGTGTTGCTTGTGCTGTCGAAGATCAATAAAGCAGCAGATCGAAGACCTGCTCCTGCTTGTGCTGTCGAAGAAAAGAACCTCCTGCTTGTTCTTCGAAGAAATAATGGAGATGAAAACTTGTTGCTATCAAATAAAAAAGAAGAAGCAGCAACATATACAAAAACGGCGTGGTGTGGTGGAGAAATGGGGTTCGTAGGGTTTAGCAATCTGAGGGGTAATATTGCAAAGTTTTCCTAAAATTTTAACAAAACAAATTCAGGTTATGCATTAGTTTATTTTATAATGAAGGTTTTAAGTTTAAGTCACATGTGTATATTTTTAGTTTTTTTTTTTTTGTTTAATATGTTTAATCAGATTTTTGTCTCTTACCATATGGTTTTTATCATATTAGACTGACATTGAAATTTAAATTATTTATCATCGACTTCTATTTAATCTTTATGTCATCCAAAAACTATCATGCTTTGCGCGTGTACCATTTATATATACAAAACATAAAAAAAAATTAAATTTAGAGTGATATCGTTTTAATAATTTTTTCTTAGTTCTTTTTTGCTTGAACAATAGGTGAAATAAGCTTTTATACGTATAATAGGTACTTGTTACATCCTTGTTATAAATTAATGACATTTTTTTGACAATTATTATCTGCATCTAAACCATGATCTTGATGTATCAAATAATAACTCTATAAAATCTGGACAACTATCAATATCATCTAACAACAATTTAAATCCTTGTAATACTTTTATTATAATTAAATTTTCACGTATTAAATTATTATCCAATAATCAATTTAATCACATATATTGACATCTGATATCAATAGGCTTTCAATAATGATATCTAATATTAATATTCTTTCGTTTAATCAATTATGCTCAGTTGTGCTCATTGCTGTAACATTTAAGTTTCTTATTAAATTAGTAATGATGTAGTAATAATATTATTGAAGTTTGAAAACGGTATTTTGAAGTTAAATTTAAGCATTACAATAATTGTATCTCCATCTAAATATGACATGTTCTGATCGACAATCCATGTCTACTCTTTTTTTTTTTTCAAACAATGACGTGGCGCTGAACGAACATGTTATCATGTAGAATTTATTCGTCGCCGCCGCTTTGCGCGGGTACACTACTAGTATATATATATATATATATATATATATATATATATGTGTGTGTGTGTGTGTGTGTGTGTGTGTGTGTGTGTGTGTGTGTATACACACACACGTAAAAGTTTTTTTTAAATTGTTGTATATTGTTTTTCTTTTTCTTAAACCAATTTAATTAATTTCTAAATATTACCCTCTAAATTTAAAAATAAAAAATAAAACATGTATTATCAAATCTTGTATTTTATTAATCCTAAGAAATCAGGCATTGAACTTTTATGTGTATTTTTAATCAAAATTACAAAACAAGAAAAAATAGTATTAACACTTAAAAACACGTCATATTTTTTTCATTATAAATGTTTTTTTAAAAATGTGCTGCATTATTTTCATTATAGATGCAACACTCTAAAATGTGTTGCATTTTTTTCATTATAAATGCAACACTCTAAAAATGTGTTGCTTTTTTTTCATTACAAATGCAACACTCTAAAAATGTGTTGCATATTTTATTGAAATATGCAACACTTTAAACAAATGTTGCAATTTTTAGTAAAAGTTGTAACACTTTAAAAAAAAGTGTTGCATTAAATCATTATATGCAACAACTTTTGTCAATGTGTTGATTTAGAGCGAAATTAAATAAAAAAGCAACAGTTTTTAAATGTGTTGCATCAAAAGTGTTGCCTTAGCTTCAAAATGTAGTAGTGTCTTCTTCTTCTTTAACGATAATAGACACCGCAGGCTTTTCAACCGTTCGTGTTGGTATATCATCTTTTAATATTTCCTCTGTAAGCTCCTCTTCATCAACAATCTTCTCTGCTATCATAGACATCTCAGACAACTCAAACATTTCAGGCTTAGGCGAATTAATCTCTTTTTCAGCTCCTTCTATTCTTAACACCTCACTTTCTTCCTCTTTGTCAGAATCATCATATTCCTCAAAATTATAAATACCAGATTGCACACTCAAAGGACTTGGAACATCTTCATAAAGAATCAATCCCTTTTCACTTTGAGCATCAACTGGATTATCTTTTGATGAGCCTTCTACCTCTCCTGAACCTCTTTTAGTATCTTTTCCTTTAAAAACTACAAGTTGTAACTCAGATTCACCAAGCTTTCTCCTCTTCTCCCCCTCATGAGGAGCATCATCGGAGTCATCATGGTCCTCATGTATTCTCTTAGAGGCAGAAGCTTGTGATTTGCATGTTTGTTCCAGGATGGAGAACCTTTCAGATAATGAGCCTAGATCGCTGACAACAGTATTTTCCAATCCCATCATTCGCGCATTCATAACATCAAACTGCTTCATGTAATAATCTCTCAATTCATTATTTGAAATCTGCTTTTCCTCTTCTCCAACTTCAGTGATTCCCTTGCCTTTCAACAAGCGTTGAATATTGAGCATTTGATTTACCATCTCCGTATATTGTTTGGTCATTTGCTCCGTAACCCCATAAATTGCATCATTGGATCTTGTCTCAGTAATAAAGGGTAACACGTTAACTCCTGGGTCACTTAGACTTCCAGTTGTCACGACAGTTGAACTTGTAAAAAGTACATCTGCATGGCCTACGCTCAGAGTTGGCAGTATCATGTCTCTGGTAGTTCCAACTACTTCATGTGGCGTAGCAACGAATGCTTCTGACACAATAGTTGTTGTTACAGGGACACGAAGTCCTTCTGTACTTGTTTCAACGTATGAAACCGACTCAAGTGTCCTAGAGTGTATTGGTTCTATGACTTGTGCTTTAATAAATGTACACTGAGGCAGAGGTGTACTGGTTTCAATATCCATAGAATCCGAATGATCCCAGGATAGATTATCTGCATAATCCTCGTGAAAAATTAAAACATCTTCTTGTTGAGAAGGAGATGAGTGGCTGGTGGGGTGTGCAGTCACCACTGTGGTACTGGCGGCTTCAATGTCAACTCTCAAAGGAGAGCTAACAGCAGATGTGGCTACCCAGCTTTTTGGGGTTTGGGACACCCTCACACTCACTCTCACCACTTCATCAACTTCTATAGTAGGTAAACGCTCAGATTGAGATATTACATGTCTTGCCCCAACTACATCCACATCATCATTACCATCATTATCATCATCATCATCATACTCACCCTCATTTCCCCTTCTTGAATATTTGATAAAGTTCTTTCTGAATCAGAGTCTCCCTCACCACCCCTCACCTATTACTCCAGGAGTAGGAATCCTCTGTTGATAAGGTTCCACAGGAGCATGATCTATACGATACAATCTCACTAATTCAGCATTTGCATCGGAATACTTTAATAGAGCTTCGGGAATTGGCATTATATTTGCATTTGGATCATCCTAAACTCTATGCAAACTCATCATAACATAATCCGGGCATTTCTGTGAATGTTTCCTCTTTGAGCCTTTTCATTTGCCCTTACTATACCTATGTTTAGAATCTAAATAAACCTTTGAAGAGGCACAAACTTTCGCGCACGATTTGTAGTCTTTGCAAGCACCACCTCTTTAAGATCCTCCCGAATGCACTAAGCGAAGTCGTAATGTTTGGTATATGTGTAACATCCGGCATTGAACCAGGTTAGCAACAACGACCTAATTAGTATTTAATGGCCAATTATAACCTAATCAGTGGTCATTAGAAATTAACCAAAGTGATTAACAAGGTTCATGAAGAAATTCAACTCAATTAGAATCAAATTCATCGGTGCGATGAATCGGGAAATTAATTAATCCGATCGATTTACGATATGAGGGATTAATTCAACTAAGTACATAATTAAATTATGATTAGTAACACTAATCAAACACTAGTACAATTACTTAACATTAATTATGCAAGACTAAAACAATTCATTAAAACAATGCATCCATAAGTATTTATGAAATTACAAGAAAAGGGAAATACAAGAATACATTTCTAAATACATTTATACACAAAAAAATATAAATACATGTATAATACATGTATGGCTGGCCTATAGGCCATGTGTGTATTAGAAGTTGACTTTTATTTTTTTAATATTACTTTAAACTCAATCATTTTGTTTAAAAGTGCACTCTACCTTTTCATCCATGCCTTTCATCATTTGAAAGACCAAACACTTTGCCTATAAATAAGACCTCATTTCTCACTTCTTTTCCACACTTCAAACAACAAAAACCTCTCCTTTTCTTCTCTCAAAACCGGATTTATACACTCACACATCACAAACTTGTGCATTCAAGTGTTCTTCAAGTGTTCTTCAAGAAAATCAAGTGTTTTGGTGCATATCTTGCAAGGATTTCAACTTCTACTCAAAATCATATTCTAAATACTTCAAAGTAAGTAAATACTAACTTATTTCATCATACATTTATGTTTATATAAGTCTTGCATAATATATATAATCACCAACAACAACAAGTTTCATAAAAACTCAAGTTTATAAGTTTCTAGTTTTTATTTTTAAGTTGTTTCTTTAAATGTGCATATGAATATATGAACACATTATAAACATGTTAATATTATGAAAACATGTGTTATATATGTGTTATATAACTTTTACAACTTTTATACAAGTAGTCTTTGAATAAACAACAAGAATCATAAGTTGTTTCAAGTTTATAAAACTGCGGATTTTCGGCAGAAAATTTATATCGACTTTGAAAAATCATAACTAATTCATAACTCAACGAAATGAGTTGATTCTTGTCTCAAAAGTTAGATCTATGTCTTAACTATAGATCTGGAATTTTTCATAATTTATTTTGGAGTTTAAGACCTCCAGAAATTATTTGGGAAACCGAAAGTTTGACAGCTCAAAAATGGCCAACATAGGGTTTTTAACGAGCTTTTTCACCAACCTAAACATCTCGAAAAATGGCCGTTCTTGATTCTAAAAATCCTTTGTATATAGTAGTTTAATGTCCTAGAAAACCAAAGTCTAAAACATTTTGGAGCTTGGTCAAAAACAACCTCAAAGTAGGCCGAAAAACCTCCGAAAAAGCTAGAAAATTATATATATATAAACTTGACGTTTTAAGCGAATTTTATTTATAAACTTGTAATGTTGGGTGATTTAAGACATAAAAATCTATAAATACATATATCATCATATATTAGAGATATTAAGTCCTTATTATCATTTAGGACTCAATTAAACTCACTCGACGCATCATCCATCCATTTACGCTAAAAGCTTTTTACGCTAGATTTTTGTCATCGCAATCCCGGTGAGTTCTCTTAGCCCCAATTTTCACACAGTTATGTTTTGGGAATGAAATACATGCTTCGTTTTTATATGGACACGGAAATATCTTCATTTCTACTATGTATTACACATGTGGTTCCATTAGCCCTGATATCATGAACCGTTTATTGAATTTATTTGTAAGCGCGAATATATTGTGGATAGATCTATTGGGAGTCATGTCCCCCACTCGGGTTAGTTCGGGTCGGCTAACAGCGGGTGCATATATATTCAACACACGGTATTACGTATGAGAATACTGCACAGGGCAAACTCATTTTAATTAAGCTTCGGTTGCATGATGGTTTATATCTAATACATAACAAGGAATTTATGATTTTATAAATTCAATCTCTATTATTGTTGTCCATACAAGTCAGATTTACGTGTAAACCTATGAGCTCACCAACAATTTTGTTGACGTATTTTAGCGTGTATTTTCGAGAAATTAAGGCAAGTCCATCACATCGGTAGTATTTTCAAGCTTCCGGATTTAAGGAGTCGCACTCAGTTTCAAACCATCAGAGATTTATTTGCATTATTTTGGATGATTTAATTATGTATTTAAATCTCTGTACCTTGCGAACTTCTCTTTATCATTTTGGGTTATGTAAAACATTTATATCTTTTAAAGTTACGCCGCTGTATTTTTGAAAACGTCCATATAGTGGTCGTTTATTATGATTATGGTTATGCTTCCGCGACGTCGCGCTTCGTTGCCAACCGGGGTAACGGGGTGTGACAATATGCAACTCCATGGAACAACCTCAGGCAATGTAGACTTCCGCGGTCAATCCCGGTATGCTTGGAGGTCATACATCTATTCAGAATTCTGAATAGAGTATACCATTCACCGTTAAGTCCATTCCGGTGAAATAGAGAACTCTTTGTTAGTGGATTTGTATATCCGAGGCTGATGATGTCTCTACATAGTTGTTCATCGGATACAAAGTCCTCGAAATCCACGAAGTCAGGGAAATTAACTGTATCAATGCGTCTTGGTAAAAAGAGGTTATGGCGAAGTCTGGCCAAGGTGATATTTGCTTTATACTGGTCAATTGTAACTTTAAAGTGATGATCACCAGCATCAGGAACAAATTTGATGGTATGCCAGAATTGGTGTAGGTATATCAATGAAATTATAGGTTTATACTTTAGAAGATAACCAAGAGGGTGACCTTTTAAGATCTCAACTTAACAATTACCGGATAGCTAACTTTGATGGTATTGGGATCAAACCAGTGATTGTTGTCTAAAAGTTCAGACAATATTTGGATTTAAGTAGTTTGGTGTCAGGGGATGGGAGATGATGGTTATGGTCTGGTAACAGAAGCTGACTTGATAGGTTTGGAAACGAGTGTATGGTTAGATGATGAATGGGAGTCAGAGGAATTTGAATTATGGGTGGGGGTTTGGGAAGCCATTTGTAACCAGTAAAAATAGCAAATATGTTAGATACACCAGGTAAACAAAATGATTCCTACAGAGAGAAAAATAAGACATTTATCAAGAAACTAGAAAAATCTATGTTACATTGTTTAAAGCATCAGGATTCCAGACAATAATATTAAAATATTACTATTAGGACTCCAAACTCAACCATTAAGGGACCAATGTTAATGTATAGCAGATTTTAAAAATTTAACTTGAAAAATGTAAAATTTCTCTGAAAAATTAAATTTTCCACACCTATAAAAATTTTGAACTCAAACTCGGGTGACTCATCACCAAACTCGAATGAAGTACAAACATTCTTAGGTAAATGTTTAATGAAACTAGATTAAGCCTTAACCTAAACTTGGATGAATTGTTAACAAACTCGAATTAAACTAGATTTTACTCGGGTTAAGTTTTGACAAACTCGAATTAAACTTAGACTTCATCGGATAATGAATGATCAAACTCTATTGAAACGTCTGTTTTCTTGGGTGAAGAGTTATCAAACTTGTTTTCTTGGGTGAAGAGTTATCAAACTCGTATGACACTTAAACTTCCTCAAATGAAAGTTTATCAAACTCGATTACGACTTAGGTTTTGTTCGATGAACCATCATCAAACACAAATGAAACTGACACTTACTCAGGTGTTTCTTTGTCAAACTCGATAGAAACTGAAAGTTTCTCGAGTACAACTTTATCAAACTCGATTAAAATTGAAATTTTCTCGAGTATAATGTTATCAAACTCGATCAATACTAAAGTTTTCTCGAATGAAGCTTTGATCGAGTTTGAAAAACTTAAAATCTTCCAAGTCCCATTCATTACTGAAAATTTCAAAAATTCATTTCAGTGACTTTAACACTTAAAAATTGACATGAGTCTACTTGAAATTTCATTTTAAAAAATTTTCCTTTACTGAAGTTGTTTCAAAAACAACTTTATGAACCTAAAAATTTTGATTTTCAGAAAAAATAAAACTCGAAAAAATTCATTTTATTACACACACCGATAAACACACACAATAGCCCAAAACTCGAAATAAAACTGAAAAACACATAAAAACAGTAACAAACAAAAAAAAAACAGTAACTTGAATCTTGCATAGTAGCTCCCCTTTAAATTTGTCGATTCAGCATACCCAATTTGTATATTAAAAAATTAAAACATTTTTCATCTAGTGCTTTGGTAAACAAATCAGCTAACTGATATTCAGTCGGTACAAAATATAAATCAACATTACCATTTTCTACATGATCCTTAATAGAATGATACCGAATGTCAATGTGCTTTGTTTCTGAATGTTGCACTGGATTAGATGCTATAGCAATCGCGCTCTGTGAATCACTATAAATTGGGATCTTCTATGGTGTAAACCCATAGTCACGCAGTTGGCTTTTTACCAATAGCATTTGTGAACAGCACGAGGATACAGATACATATTCAGCTTCAGTTGTTGACAGTGACACACAATGCTGTTTCTTGGATGACCAGCAAACGAGTTTATCGCCAAGAAATTGAACTGCTCATGATGTGCTTTTTCTATCCATTTTGTCTCATGCATGATCAACATAAGAAAAAGCAGTCAATGTAAATGTTGATTCCCTAGGATACCACAAACCTAACTTAGGAGTACCCTTCAAATATCTTAGAATCCTTTTGACGGCAGCCAAATGAGATTCTTTTGGATTTACGTGATGTCTAACACACACACATGTAGCGAACATAATATCATGTCTACTCGCGGTTAAGTACATTAATGACCCAATAATTCCTCGATAATGAGTAACATCCACAGGTTTCCCTGAAATGTCCTCATCGTGTTTTGATTTAGAATCAGGAGTCATGGGTGTTTTTATTGGGGTACTGTTGACCATGTTAAACTTTTTCAACATGTCTTGAATACATTTTGACTGATTGATGAAACTTCCATCACTCAGTTGTTTAACTTGTAACTCCAAGAAAAAAAATTAATTTCACCCATCATGCTCTTCTCAAATTTCTGGGACATTAAGAATGCAAACTTTTTACAAAATTTAGTATTTGTAGACCCAAAAATTTATATCATCTACATATATCTGTATCACTATGATATCTGGACCATGACGTTTAATGAATAAGGTTGTGTCATCTGCACCTTTGTTAAAACCACATTTTAAGAGATAGAATGATAAAGCATCATATCATGCTCGTGGTGCTTGTTTAAGGCCGTATAGTGACTTATCTAGAATATATGCATGGTCAGGCTTTGAAGGATCTGTAAATCCTTCGGGCTGATATATATATATATATATATATATATATATATATATATATATATATATATATATATATATATATATATATACACTTCATCTGTTAATTCCCCATTCAAAAACGTTGTTTACGCATCCATTTGTTAAACAGTAAAGTTTTTGTACGCAGCAAAAGCTAAAAACATCCTAATAGCTTTTATTCGGGCAACGGGGGCAAACGCTTGTCGTAGTCAATTCCCTCCTGTTGACTGTATCCTTTGGCCACGAGTCTTGCTTTATTGGGGATGATGACACCATGTTCATCCTTCTTATTTGTTGTGATTATACCATATAAAACGAATCAAGGAATGAGAAGAATTCAAATCTTTATTGAGAACATCATGAACTATTTACAAGAAAAGAAGAAAATGTACAAATCTTGAAACGAGAAGAAAAATTGCTAAAAGAATTTGTTTATGTATATTTCTTTCTGCCTTTCACTCATGCATTTATACATTGATGTGACTTTCTACTTTAACCCCTTTAACTATGGACTATTAGCAAATCACACCTTTTGACTTTAGTAAAGTCACACTATTATTGACAAACTCCACCTTGACTTTAGTTAAGTCAAATGTGAATTCCAACTTCCAATATTCTAGACATCTAAACAACTTCTGAATTTCACTTCTGAAATTGTCTTTGTTAACATATCCGCTGGATTATCCTTCGTACATATTTTCACGACTCTAATTCGTGACTCAGATCGAATGAAATAGTAACAAACATCAATATGCTTGGTACGATCATGGAAGACTTGATCTTTCGCCATACTAATAGCACTCATGCTATCACAGTGTATCGACGTCTTCTACTGATCTATCTCCAGATCTCCAATCTGACCTTTCAACCATATTGCCTCCTTGGCCGCCTCTGATAGCGCCATATACTCTGCTTCAGTAGTGGATAACTCTACTAACAGTTGAAGTGTTGCCTTCCAGCTTATCACCGCATTACCGAGCGTAAACACATAGCCCGTAAACGACATCCGCCTATCCAGATCTGCAGCATAATCCGAGTCAGAGTAACCGATTACTTCAACATTCCGATCACCTCCGTAAATGAGACCAACATCCATGGTACCTCTGAGATAACGAAACACTCGTTTAACTGCCACCCAATGTGAAGACCTCCCCTTACGGGGCAGTCCTCAAAGTCTAGGTCCCACAAATTGCAATACGATATCAATCATAACTAAGACAGAGTAATTATGTTGCGGAATATTTAAATTACAGGTACAAACATTAGGATTAACTTTAATACAGATTACGGTTTTTAAATTAAACTTATAAAGGGCACAAGTCTAATCTAATTCATGTCATCATATAATCAAGATAAATCTACCTAGAACACCACATGATCATCTTCCAATCAGTACCAAAAGGGTTTGCTGAGTAGAGGTCTATGAAAACTTCTGTCTTGATCTTTGTAAGACCTAAGCACTAGGTCCGGCAGACGACTTTCCTTTATCTTTTCCTGTAAAATATGATGCAGTAACTGTAAGCAATGCTTAGTGAGTAAATAGATTTTCAAATTAACATGCATGGTCAAGCGGATCATATGTCTAGCGTGATATGTCTTGGCTGCCGCTACAGCCCTCATGATTGAGACATAAAAGTCATAGAGTCGGATGATGATCAAGCCACGCTCACGCTTAAATCATGGGGATCAGCCACATACTGGGCTAGCTACCAGTAAATCAACATGGCAGAACATCGGAGGTCATTACCAAGTTCAATAGAACTGGTGAAATAGCCAGTTCTAGAACAATAGACCAACAAGGCTAATCAAACTGAATCAATATGTCAAAGTATATGCAATGATGAAGCATACGTAATCAAAGTCATGATAGCAATAATCTCAAAGCAATATCAGAAATGAACTGTAAATGCAATATCATATGAAGTGATGATCAAATAACTATCATGATCCACTGGGCAACGCCGAACCATGGTGTGCACAGGTTACAATCCAGCTGATAATATGAATGTCAAATCAATCTAACATCAACAATATGTCTCAACCGGAAATTCTAGCATGTTAAATCTTAATATCTATAACTCACAGGTCTGGGTCTTTAGCAAGCAGATGTAAAATCTGCCACCGGAGTTATCTCAGGACTTTATCTTTGTCAATCTGTTCTCTGCCAATTCAAATCTTTGACCCACTTTTAAATCTTTAAATCAATGTTCAGAATTTCACTAAACCTGTCCAGAATCATATCATATCAATCTCATGTCAATATCATCATCTTTTATCTTTAAAATCTTTATTTTATCTGATTCTGATAACTGATCATTCATAAATCTTTCTTTCATTCATATTCTTTGTTAATTAAATTCTCAAAGGATCAGTATATATGTATATTAATATATGTAATCATCTTGCTAATTATCTTGTTAATTTATGCGTTATTCATGTGTTTTATTCAATATATTCGAGTTTAAAGAGTGGGGTTCGAATTTATATAATAAATTTGAACATAATTCATCAAATTCGATCACCATGGCTTCAAACATAATTAAATTCGAATTCATAATCTCGAATTTATGGTTAAATTCGAATACAATGCTAATTTCGAATGTATTATTCGAATATGGGAATAAATTCGAATCCATAGGTTTAAATTCGAACTCCAAGCCTCGACTTTATGGTCACATTCGAACCTATTTTCGAAGTTAGCTAAAAATCGAGTTTGTTCCATGTATTTCGAGTTTGTTCTTGGCATCTTGAATTTGTTCATATTTTACAGCTTTAAATCATACATTTCTAAGTCTAAAATCTCGAATATGTTAAGTAATAAGCCTAGTTTCAATTATATTATACATACTCTAACTAAAAGTCACACATGCAATATATAAATTTCATGTTTTAAATCATTGATTTTCGGTGATACACAAAACCGAACCAACACACTTATATTTCGGATTTAAAGTTGTTATTACCTCAAATTCGTTTGTAGATTGCTGTTGATTATCACTTCTTGTAACTCCTTCTTGATTAAAACTCCAATCTTGATTGCAATTTATGGTGTTTATTGATGAAATTGTGATATTAGTTAGAGAGAGAGTAGAGAGAGAGAGAGTAGAGAGAGAGAGAGTAGATGAGTGTTAATGATCCTAAATTACGTTTATATACGTCATCTAGTTATTTTGTGTAATTAACCCACTTTTACTTTTGTATCTTACATCTCTTTTATTTAATTATCTTTAATAATTTAATAAATCATAATTTATATATTTATATAATTTAATTAAATATTTCATAATTTAATTAAATTTTAATTCAAATAATGTAATAAAATTACATTATTGGTTCAAAATACTGAAATTAAGTTTAGCTTAAGACTAGGTTGTTACAGAATGGGCTCCACCACGCACAAACTTCGTCCCCGAAGTTAGCTATGTTCGAACAGATTGGGATAAGTAGCTTTCATAACATCTTCAGATTCCCAAGACTGATGCGAACCTTTGTGGTGTTTCCACTGGACGAGCACCATCTGTATATCTTTATTTCTAAGCTTTTTGGTCTTCGAGTCCAGAATACATTCTGGCTCTTCAACCACTCGAAGCTTTTCATCAACTTGCAAATTAACATGTGGTATTTGTACTTCTCTTTCATCGGCTAAGCTCTTTCTCAAGTGACTAACATGGAATACATGATGTATTCCAGCTAAGTCAGATGACAATTCAAGACGATAAGATTGATTCCCTATCTTTTCGACAATCTTGAACGGACCGGTGAATCTCGAAGCTAGCTTGTTTCTCTTTATGAATCTCACCACATTCTTCATTGGGGATACTTTCAGCATCACCCAATCGTTAACTGCAAAACTGATAGATCTGTGTCGATTGTCATAGTAAGACTTCTGCCTGCTTTGAGCTTCTAGGATATTCCTTCTGACAAGTTGAATCTTTTCATGAGTCAACTGTAGAAGGGCAGGTCCTGCTATTGGCGATTCACCTGTTTCACGCCAACAGGTGGGAGATCTGCATTTTCGTCCGTACAAAGCTTCAAAAGGAGCCATCTTGATCGTTGAATGATAACTGTTATTGTATGAGAATTCGAACAAAGGTAAGTGGTCATCCCAATTACCACCCAGATCAAGAACGCAGGCACGGAGCATATCTTCAAGAGTTAAGATAGTACGTTCACTTTGGCCATCTGCATTTGGGTGATAAGCTGTACTCATGGAGATTCGAGTACCCATCCCTTCTTGCAGCGCTTTCCAGAATCTTAAAGTGAAACGACTATCACGGTCAGAGACGATAGATTTCGGCACACCGTGACGAGAGATAATTTCTGTAAGGTCTTGTAACTACGGATCTATCTTAACGCGACACACACCAACGAGTGCGGATCCTCGTTAGCGGCTTGACGGATATATCACACTCACGGAACACGGAGACTACCACGGCGCTGTACGAACAACTAAGAACGAACCTACGCGATGATTCTCTCCGAACAAACACAAAAACTTCTGTTAAACTCGAGATCGCCCTTTGCTAATTACTCACACGAATTCTGCAAAAGTCTCCTAATCATTCGAGTTAATCCCTAATTATAGAGACCCATTCGAGTTTGTCATGGGCCAAACTCGAATCAGGCCCAAAGCCCATTCGAATTTGTCAACCTGACAAATTCGAGATTGCCTTTAAGTATAAATTCGAATTTACTACAAATTCGAATTTCATCCAAAGACAAATTCGAATTCATTCTAAATTCGAATTTCACATATTTAACTTATATTTGAACTTATGTTTGAATTTATCTTTGAACTTTATGTTTGAACTTCTTGTAATACATTACATCAAGTTCAAACACACAATCAATAAATATCAAACACATATAATCACACATATATCAAACACTAGAGAATATTCAATACTTTATAATATCACTTAGACAAAATGCTAACACACTTAGACTGCTATCGTCACACATGGTGTACCAACAGACTCCCCCTTGACGATAGCTTCTAACTATTTACATTTTGGTTAAGTACTAGAACTATATAGACTGCTACCTGCATATAGCCCTGCATCTATACAAACTTTTACTACCTTCTGGTACTTCCTGGCGTCAGATCTCCATTCTTGAAGAAAGAAGACAGGTTGATCATGCAGCTTCTTCAGGTCGTCCTTCGATAGATTTATTAAGTGCAGTGGATCATACACTCTCAAAATCACTTTGTCCTGTGTATCTTGCATGACTGCTTTAGCTGTATAATAATCGACGTACCACCATTTCATGTTGCTCAAAATATTCTGTGGCATCGATTTCATAGGCACCCTTCTCAAACATTTGACTGGTTTATAAACCATTATGGCCCAAGGCCTTCCTGTATGTCGATCAATCCTTGTTTCATATTCCACTCTCTTTCCGGTCCTTGGCTTGAGTCTCTCAAATTTACCGGATCGACCCTCCTTTCTGATAATCTTGGCTATAACCTCAGCATAAGGATCCTCACCGATATTTATTAAGTCTTTCCACGCCAACTCCTTAACTTCAATCTTGGGCAGTGTATTGAATACTTTCAGTGTTCGCCTCAAGTATTGTAGACCATCTCTCCTTTTCAAAATAAATAGTTGCAGTTCTCTTTCAAAGAACCAGCTTATAATTCCTCCTGAGAAATTTCCAGCACCTGGAATTCTCATCTTCTTCTTCATCTTCAGCCTTTCTTTCGTTTCTTCCTTCTTGAACCACAGATTCATTAAATCAGCCCTGGAAGGCTCCTTTTCTGCTTCCTCAAGTTCAGAATCTTCGACCGAGGCTATCTTGATCTCGTCTATATCAATCACATTGTGATTATCTCGCACATATAACTCCGTGATAGGCTGTGAATTGATAAACACTTCGTTGACATTATCGTCCTCGTCCTCTATCACTTCATCGTCAGATCTCCAATCAACAATATCCTCTGGTACGAATTCTTGTAAGGTCTACCACTACGAGATCTATCTAGACGCGGAACCGTCAACGAGTGCGGAATCCTCGTTAACGGGTAGACGGAAACAACTCTCAATCAGAAACACGGAGACTATCAGAGGCTGAACGAACGACACACGAACGATCCTACGAACTGATTCTCTCCGAAACGGCACTAACACTGATGATAAACTCGAAATCGCCTTTTGCTTAATCACTCTCGAATTCTGCAAAAAGTCTTCTAATTAATCGAGTCTATCCCTAATTATAGAGGCTAATTCGAGTCTGTCATGGGCTAAACTCGAATCCGGCCAAAGGCCCATTCGAGTTTATCCTCATTGACACTCTCGAATCTGCCTACATTCGAATCTAGGTCTACATTCGAATCTGACACAGATTCGAATGTCAAACCTTATATGATTCGAATATACTATTTCACATATTCAACTTAGTATTGAAACTTATGTTTTTACCTTATGGTTGATTTTATCTTTGATCTTTATGTTTGAACTTCTTGTAATATGTTACATTAAGTTCAAACACACAAACAATAATAATTATCAACCACACATAAACATATATATCTAATACTTGCTAAATCATAATGTTAGATCACTTAGACTGCTATCGTCACACAGGATGTACCAACAGACTCCCCCTTGACGATAGCTTCTAATAATTCACACATTTGATCAAGAACTTTGTTTATCATTTATTCAAGCTACTTCCAGCATACAATCCTTTTTCAACGCATACTTTGACTACATTCTCATATTTCCTAGCCTCACTATCCATATGAGCATCACTAGAAATCTTACAAGCATGCAAAATTTGAAGATCATCTCTAGAAAGGTTTACCAGGTGAAGAGGATCGTAGACTCTAAGAATAACTTTTTCTTCAAAATCTTCCATGACCGCTTCTCCAGTCTCACTCTCAACGTACCACCAATGCAGATTCTTCATGACATTCTGTGGCATGGGCTTGAGAGGCACCTTCCTAAGACATCTTACTGGTTTTTAATGGATCTTCATCCAAGGTCGCCCACTTAGAGGATCAATACGTGAAGGATCTTCTACTCTTTTTCCAACCCTTGGATTCAGGCGTTCAAACTTCCTTGATCTTCCCTATTTTCTTATGATTCTTGCAATTACGTCTGTGTAGGGATCATTGCCAATATTAATCAGATCTTTCCATGCTAACGCTTTGATCTTGATCTTTGGCAGTGAATTGAAAGCTTTCAGAGTTCGCCTCAGGTATTGGAGCCCGTCTTTTCTCTTGATTATAAATAGCTGCAGTTCTCGATCAAAGAACCAGCTTAATATGCTTCCAGATAGCTTTCCAGTCCCTGGCACTCTCATACTCTTTTTCAGCTCTAATTCTTTCTTCTCAGCTCTGAACCACAATTCTCTTATCTTCATTTGTTAGTTCTCTGGCAGGTTCCTCCACTGATGGCTGAACATTTAACGCAGCATTCACCACTTCTACTTTAACAATATCATTCCCGTCTATTACATATGTATCAGTGATAGGATTCTGCTGCACGACGATCTCATCAGCTTCATCGTCCTCATCAGCACATACCTCGTCATCTGATTTCCAGTCAACTATCTCTTCTAGCACAAACTCACCCTCTTCCAGCTCTTCATCTTCAAAATCAAAACCTAAATCCATCGGATCATCATCAAGATCCATGAGAGCATCAATCATCTCACTAATCTCAAAATCCGTAGGCTTAGATGAACTTGCCTCACCCATTCCAGCTTCTGCTTGACTAGGCTCCCCCTGAGATTGAGCAGTCTGAGCAATAGAAAAATCTACTGGCTCATCCTGTCTTTGAGAGCTGGGATCATTGCCTTGGTTATCGTCTTCATCATCATCTCGCGACCTTTGTACTTCTTCATCTCGGCACGATGTCTCCCCCTGAGCCTGTAAATTTTTCATTAATTGCTCAACTAGGGAGTGCATCGTCCTTAGCTCGGCTGCCTGATCAGCGACAAACGTCTTTAGCTCTATATTCTCTTCCTGAACTTGTTCCACAATCTTCTTCAAATCGGCATTTTCTTTATCAAGATTGGCATTATGAGTCTGAATTTCTCCGATTGCCGTTGTTAGCCCAAAGATCTGGATTTCCTGGAAGTCAACTCTATCTTTTAAGCGCAAAAACCTTTGATTGTCGGCGTATGTGGTCGAGGTTGATGGAATGGACTGCATCGGAGTTGGAGCGATTGGTGGTGGTGGTAGAATGGTGGTTTGAGGTTCTTGAGGTTGAGGGTTTTGAGGTTGAGAAATTTCTGGTTGTTCTGCGGAGGCTGAAGATGATCCTTGCATAAATCTGTGACGCTTGGCCCGTTGCCTTGTCACTAACGGAGCAATCTCTTCTTCTTCAAAATCGGAGTCCTCAGACTCTCTTGATGCGCGCCTCCTTGAAGCTTCTTCATTTATAACCACTAATCTCGAACCATAAGTCTCTATTCGTACTGCTGGTTCAGTCGATACTGACTCTGGAGCTTCAACCTCTAACTCCTCCATCTCTTCTGATTCGGTAGCTGATGATGACAAGTCATTACCAGTCTGCTTTGGTTCGTATTCATCAACATCCCTCAGCACATCTTCTTCTCCTTCTGGAGGCTCAAGTAATTCTCCCACCAACGCTGCAGAAATTTCTTCATTGGCATTAGGTCCTGCTTCCCAAAATTCATTTAGAGTTTGGCACAACTGATCAGCTTCACTTGGGACATTCGAAGGCCCTGCTTCTTGTACCTCCGGCTGCTGACTTGTAGAAGGCCTAGACGCCTGAGTCTGACTTGCAGTGGCTCTTTGTCTTCGCCTTTGTTGTTGTGCTCGCGGTGGCTGTGGTTGTTGTTGTTGTTGTTGCTGTGGTTGTCCAGGTTGAACTTCAACTTCCCCTGCCCAGTTGGCAATATCCGGGGCTTCAAAATTCCTATCCAAGATAGCTCCAAACAACGGACGCTCAACTGGGACAGCCAACTTTCCTCTGTGCGATGAACAATCAGCAAAAATCCTCTTATCCATTACAGCTACGCTTTGAATCTCATTCAACTGCGGCAGATTCGGCAAAAAATGCCTGATAAGCATCATTATAAATCGAGGATACAGCAGAAATTGTTGCTGCTCCGGAGCCGAAATTTGATGGACGAATTCTGAGAAAAACATCTGAGAAAAGCTGAATGGTCGATTATACAATATAACGATCATCCCAGACTGGATCTTCGAGACGATGTAATCAAAACCAGCTTTCTTTGATGCGAAACAAACCATGAAAACATGAGCCAGAAATCTCCATTGGCCAATTAGCCCGCTTTTCATGTAGGAAGTCTTCGTCACATCTAAACTATAACTCATTCTTTGAAAGGCCGCTTGCCTAATACTTAGAGGAAAATCGATAGGCCCAGATTCCTGTTCCTGAGAGCCTAGCTGCAACACTTGACGCAGCATATCTGCAGAGAACACCAACGGTTGCCCTGCGATTCTTGTCCTCAGCACTGTCGGAGTGACAGAGCAGTCTACCTGAAGATGATCATAAAATTGACAAACATATGGAATTACAATCTGAATATTATGGGATAAGGCAAATGCAATCCTAGACTCTACTAGGAAATCCAACATTGGTCGAAAACCATGCGCCTCAGGGATATGATGGTCGGGGGGAAGGACCATATTATGCTTCTGCACAAAAACTCGAACAGCCATATCTGCACAATAGATAAATCATTAGAATTAATAAAAATCAATAAACTTGCCTAAATTCAAATTTGTTTTATTTTGAACTTGATTAAGTACAAAATCTACACAAAAGAATTTCTACAAGTTTTATAACATTTAAATTAAATAATTCAACTAAAATAACAGATTCGAATTGACAGATTCGAAAACACCCTATTTCGAATTTTATGACAGATTCGACAAGACAGATTCGAATGTAATAGTATTCTCGAGTTTGTCAGTAAACTCGAGAAAGGTTACGAACAGATTCGAACTGTCGTCGTCCAAACCTTCAACAAAATCCAAGATTTTAACCATTTTGAACTTAGCAAATCACATACATTAGTCCAACTAGGTTCTAATCACTGATTTGTGTATTTAATTTGACTATTTATTGGTCCAAACTTTGTAATTTTGAAAAACCCATTTTCGACCCATAAACCTTCAAAAATCCATGATTTTGCCTAAAATGATGTATAGAACTACATGAATCTTGTACAACCAAGTTGTTTGTACCTAGAAGTATCAGTAGAATCGAAACACCAAGCAAGAAACTCGACAAATTGTCGTTTATGTGAAAAACGATAGATTCGAGGGCGTAGATTCGAAGTCGCCAAACAGATTCGAGGAAGTAGATTCGAAAACAGATAGTAGTAATGACGGTCACTGTTACCTATTTATAATACCAACCTTCGAATCTATGGCCAGACTCGAATCTACTGACAGATTCGAAACATCCCAACTTCGAGTCTGTCCTAAACTCGAATAACACCAAACACTTAGAAAAATTTTGAAAATTTTGAAATAACTTCAACTTTTTCAACCTTTTCTACGGTATTGTGTAACAAGATAAACTATGCCTAATCTTTTACCTAAGCACAAAATATTTCACGCAATGTTTATTTTATCCAACTGTGAATGCAACCTCAGTAATTTTTGACCTTTTACCTAAGTAATAATTAAAATAAAATAAAATAAACTAGAATAAAATAAACTAAGGTAAAATAAAATAAAAAATTTTGACCAAAAAATTTAACTTAGACTTAAGCGATACTTATTTACAACCTAAGCTAAACAGTAAACACAATATTTTTGATGAGTATAGTCAAAGAAAGGTTCAATCAGATAGCGGTGTCTGATACTCACTCTCGGTACTTAAACTTTCACACTTAGGAATTTTTATTCCTTTGATTGTTTGTCGTGAAATACCCATTTAGCCGATTGTTGGTATTTACCCCTTTAAACATTCTACATTTCGGAATATCCCTCGGCATTTTTATTTATCATGAAATTATCTTACGTGACCCAGACATAGACATACTTTTATGATCAAGGCATACAGACAATGATTCTAACTTGTTGGTATTTGCAAACTTTCTTTAAAAGACAAACATCGGACACATGTCTGTATTTTCATACAACAAAGTGTCTTAGTTTGACTTAAGGTTTATTCTTAAAGTTAGCAAGATAGCGATGATAGGTCTGTACCGACGTACAACAAAGCGACATATCTTGCCAACCCGAATCTAAGCAGAGGCAACAGGTCTGTACTTACGTACAACAGAGTTACATGTTTTCGACTCTCAATTTTGTATGATTTTTCTATTCTTTCCATTTTAAGATGCATTTGATGTTGCTATACATCCCCAGAAAGTTTGCATACCTCATTTAGACTCAAAGCTTGTATGTCTTGTACATAAAAATTAAGACCGATTGGTCGTACATCTAAGTTAGTGACACGTTTGACTTTTTCTTGAATATTTTATTTGCCTTGAGACTCCCTATATGTATTATGCCTACCAACACATCAAACTAAAATAAAGTATAACACTTAGAGTTTTAGTTGCATTATGTGTGAAAGCCTAAACACTTAGAGTTTGTAACGACTGTGCTAATTTTCGTCACTTTGAACCTATGTTTCTAAGACTTAACTCATTTTCTGATATTCTCTTTTTTGTATTTTTCTGATTTTCTCTCTTTTTTTTCTTTTGTCTTTCATAAAGAGATAGCAATAAAATACGATAATCTACTAACTTACTAAAAATGGAAACTTACTAAAAATAGAAACTATCCTAAATTAGCAGACTTACTATAAAAAGAAAGAAATACTAATTCTATAAAAGGAAATAAACTACTACTAAGGTCAAATTACTCTGGGTTGCGCATTCCATTCAGTTGAATTAAATACTCAAACCGTGACTTATCAAATGCTTTGGTAAATAAATCAGCATTATTATCTTCTGTTGCTACTTTTACCAATTTGATTAAGTTCTTTTCAGCACAATCACGAATAAAATGATGCCTTATGTCTATGTGCTTTGTTTTACTGTGTTTAACTGGATTGTTAGTTATAGCAATTGTAGATTGATTGTCTATCCTAATTGGAGTTTGAGTGTAAGCCAAACCGTAATCCCGCAATTGTTGTTGTATCCACAGAACCTGTGAGCAGCAACTACCAGCAGCAACATACTCGGCCTCGCACGTTGACACGGCTACCGACGTCTGTTTCTTGCATTGCCAGGATACCAGTCTCCCTCCTAGGAATTGACAACCTCCAGTTGTTGATTTGCGCGTCAAGCTGCATCCTCCGTAGTCAGAATCCGTGAATGCCTCCAACTCTAGATCTCCCTCCGCGTGATACCAAAGTCCCAGCTTCGGTTTCGACTTGAGGTATCGTAGAATCCGCTTCACAGCTTTCATGTGCATCTCCTTCGGATTAGCTTGAAACCTAGCACAAATACACACAGCAAACATAATGTCAGGTCTTGAAGCAGTTAAATACATAAGTGATCCAATCATGGCCCGATATAACGTCGGATCCACATCGGTATCACTTTCAGTACCCGGTCCGAGATTATGATTCACTTGAATCGGCGTGCTGAAATGGGCAGTCAATTTTGTTCCTTCCATCCCGAAACGCTCCAATATGTCATAGACATACTTAGTCTGATGGATAAACATCCCTTCCTTCTTCTGGTCAACTTGTAACCCCAAAAAGAAAGTTAACTCTCCCATTGCACTCATCTCGAATTTCGACTTCATCACCTTCTCGAAATCTTTGCACATCTGTTCGTCTGATGATCCAAAAATGATATCATCGACGTATACTTGTACCAAGATGAAATGTTCTCCCTTCCTCTTAACCAACAGAGTACTATCTATCCTACCCCTTTCGAACCCGTTCTCTAGTAAATGGTTGGATAGAGTCTCATACCACGCCCTTGGTGCCTGATGTAATCCATATAGAGCCTTATCTAAGCGATATACTCTATCAGGATATTTTGGATCTGTAAATCCGGGCGGTTGTTCTACATACACCAACTCCTTCACTTTCCCATATAGGAAAGCACTCTTAACATCTAATTGATATACCTTAAAGCCCTTGAAGGAGGCAAAAGCTAGAAACAACCTAATGGCTTCCAGCCTTGCTACTGGTGCAAATACCTCGTTGTAATCGATTCCCTCCTCTTGGTTGAAACCCTTTACAACTAGCCTAGCCTTGTTGCGCGTGACTATACCCCGATCGTCTCTTTTGCACTTAAAAACCCATTTGGTTCCTATGGCAACTTCCCCTCGAGGTAGTGGAACTAACCCCCACACTTTTAGTTTTCTAAAGTGCGAGAGTTCTTCCTGCATCGCTTCAACCCAGGAGTTATCCTTAAGTGCCATTTGCACATTTTTAGGCTCTACTTGCGATATGAAACAAGAATAGAGACATGTGTGATATGCCTCAGAGTCATTTATCATCGACAACAACACAGTGTTGTTATTTAAACTACTCCTAGTCCTCACAACCTCGTTAGGAATTCCTATGATGCTTTCTATAGGATGGTTCTTGTTGATCCTAGAGGTCTCTATCTCATCAACCCTTAGATTATCTCCTAAGTTAGATCCTATTTCACCTAATGGGGGAACAGCTTCAGTTTCTACATTTTCCTCCTCATGGACATTTTCCTTAGAGTTGGAACTTGTTGGCTGATTCTGATTCTCAGTTGTAGGTGCCTCTGGATTAGCAACTTCTGGAGATCCATCTACAGTCGCAGTAGGCTCGGATGTGGATTCAAACGTAGTCCTCGGAAAGGTATGACCATCGTCATTCAGATGCAACGTCGCCATGTCCTTTTCGATTGTACCTGCATTATCATCCAAAGGAATGTTAAATGACTCAAATAATTTATCATAGTCAAATATCCATTCCGGACCAGTTTGGGGTTCATGTGTATAACTTGTGACTTCGATGTTATACA
The DNA here is from genome assembly GCA_020465985.1 of Centrapalus pauciflorus. Lineage (NCBI taxonomy): Eukaryota > Viridiplantae > Streptophyta > Magnoliopsida > Asterales > Asteraceae > Centrapalus > Centrapalus pauciflorus. Next base: position 265,370 of record JAANYP010000811.1, on the reverse strand, counting down.
CAATCTTAACCGTACTATTCGTTTTGTTAAAAACCCGTTTGTTTGGTGAGTTCGGCACATAACCTAGGAAGTATCCTTCGTCAGCCTTTTCCCCAAACTTCGGTTCATGTTTTGTACGCAAAAGAGTGCATGGTACCCCAAACGGTTCGAATCCAGTTAAATTAGGTGGCCGTTTATTCAAAATTTCATAACAGGTTTTGTTCAAAGATTTGACAGTTAGGACCCTGTTTAAAATGTGACATGCGGTATTCACTGCCTCCCCCCAAAACATGGTAGGAAGCTTTGAATCCGACAACATAGTCCTAGCTGCCTCAATCAGTGTCCTGTTTTTATGTTCGGCCACCCCATTTTGTTGAGGTTCATATGGTGCACTAAATTGATGCACGATGCCCTTTGATAGGCAATATACACCAATTACAGTGTTTTTCGAACTCTGTTCCATTATCACTACGTATCCTTTTAACCCGTGTTTCATAGGAATTCTCCACTTGGTCTAAGAACCCAATGAGCTTGGAAGCCGTCTCGTCCTTTGTACCTAGAAAGAAAACCCAAGAAAATCGTGAGTAATCGTCAGTGATAACTAAACAAAACCAACTACCTCCTATACTCCTTTTGTTGATTGGACCGAAAAGATCCATATGCAACAAATCGAATGTTGAGGTTATGGAGTTCTGCGTCTTGGACTTGTGTGTCTTCTTATGTTGTTTGCCCTTCTTGCATGGTAGACACTTGTCCTCGAACTGAAAGCTCTTCATAGGCACACCTTGCACCAACCCATTTTTCGTTATGTAATTCATCTTTCTTAGGTGCAGGTGAGCCATGCGTCTGTGCCACAACACTGATTCCGTCTCCGAAGCTTTTGATAGTAAGCAGATCGGACCCATCGAAGTATCCGGCTTGTTCATATCGAGCATGTACAAGTCATTCTTCCTTGGAGCCCGCATCAATATCCAATCTTCAGGTATCTTGAATCCCGGTTTTAGCACTAACGCTTCAGTGTCAGTGAACAACACTGAATTCTTCTTGTCACAGATTTGAGATACACTAATGAGAATGTGAACCAGTTTATCAACGTGATAAACTTGATCCAACTTGATCGTCCCATTAGTGACCATTCCGGTACCCGTGATGTTTCCTCCTTTGTTACCCGCGAATGATACAAATCCCCTATTCCCACCCTTGAAGTCTATAAGGAGACTTCGTTCCCCTGTCATGTGCCTGGAGCATCCACTGTCGACGAACCATTTGTTGTTTAGACCTGTGGTAATCTCCTGCACATGAAAGAAAATAGGTTAGTTATCACGGGGAACCCAAGCCATAACTGACTTGGTTATACCATTCTCGTCCACATACTTAAACTCTTTCAAATACCCATCTCGCCTTTCAGGTGACTTGGGTCGTTGAACAAGAGTTTGTTGTGGTGCCGAGTGATTTAAATTCACTCTTTGCCTTTGAGTAGACATTTGTTGTGGAGCTCTCGAATAATTCCGATTATATTGCATTTCAGATTGTGATCCCTGAGCTCTTACCGGTGCGTAATGTCTAACGGGAGTATGTGACCTAACTGGAGTATGTGCCCTGCTAGGTGTTGTGCTCCTATAGACTTGTTGAGGTGCTGACCTAGATTGATTAATGACACGATTCGGTGAATTTGTCCTAACCACTTCCTTTGGTCCAACCTTAACCGGTGTTTGTTTCACAACTTGTTTTGGTGCAGCCTGCACAGTTTCTCGGTACTCTGAGAACTACTAGTGCTCGCCACACTTGTGGAGGGTTTAGGCTGTTCTGGCTTCACTGTCTTAGGTGTATTATCAACTTTCCTATTTGGACAGGTAGAAGCTACATGCCCCCTCTCGTGACATCTAAAGCATGACATTTTGTCTATTGACTTCTTTTGTGAGCCCTTAGACTTAGGTGTCTCACTCGTGTCTTGGTCCTTATGTACATCTATTGCGACTGGGTCATCGTCCTGATCATTAAAATCAGTTTTCTGTTTTCCTGCAGATGTTTCACTGGAGGAAGCCACAAATTTGACTTTCTTAACCTTGACGGTTGTGTCAGTTACCTTAGGTGTACTTTCTACTACAGGCTCAGATGTAGGTGCTGGTATGTCCTCTAAGTCTACTGATTTGTCAGTTTTCTCCTGAGGTTGAGGCACATAGTTTGCATTAAAAGGTGGAGGAATTTCATGAAATCCTAGACCTACAGGCTTTTTAGATTGACGTTGGGCATCTAAAACTTTCCCTAGGTTCAGGCTTGAATTCCTAAACTTCTCTAGCTTACTATTGGCCTCTGCTACCTTTACCTTTGTTTCAGCTAGCTCTATGTCTTTGTCCTTAAGGTTTTTGGTCAAGGCCTCTACATGCTCATACATAAGCTCTAACCTAACACACTGCTCACTCAGTTTGTCTTTCAGAACTATTACATCTTGAGCATCAGCCTTTAGTTTTTCCTTAAGATATTGTTTAATATCGTTTAGGCTAGCATTCTCAACCTTTAAAGACTCATTTTGAGCAGTTATTGTTTGATGTGATTCTAAGACTAGATTTAACCTATCGTTAGAAGTAACACATAATAAGCATAATTCATGAAAAAGAGAGTAAGTCAGACTAACCTTTGAGTTATCAGATTCCACGTTGGCCATCTGAGCAGCAAACTCCAGAACCGTCTGATCATTCGTCTTCTCCATCCACATCGGACTGCTGTCCCTTGTGGTCTGCTCTTCCCCTTCACACCCAGTCTCCGTGACTTCAGCCATAAAAGCCCGAGCATTTGATTCTGGATGCGAACTCCAGTCATAGGTACCATCTAGCTGTCTGTCTGATGTGACATTTGATATTAGACCAGCTAGATTGGCTTGACCGGCAGATGAACTCGGAAGGTACCGTTGTTGAGACTGATTGTGAAACTGTCCCTGATGCTGACTCTGCCCCTGGTACGTCTCTACCTTCGGTCTCTGACATTCTCTGGCGAAGTGTCCCAGACCTTGACAGTTCTAGCACTTTACTTTGGACTTGTCAAATCCAATCCCCTTGTTGTTCATTGTCAGATTCCTCCCAGTTCTTTTGATGAATCTCTTAACCCGTTGGGTTACCATGGCCAGTTGCCATTTAAGGTCCATCTCCTCAAGATCATCAGGGTCGACCTGATCGTAGTCTTCATCCCAGAGAGCAGGATCATTAATTTTTCCCTGAACGCAGTTCCCGTATGCAGCCTCAAATGAAGCAAGTAGATTCGAATGTTCTTCCGCTGATTTGGCGCTCATGGGCATCTTAGAATAGCTTTGAGATGTCGATGCCTGTTGTACTTGAGGCTGCGGTTCTTCCGATCTTCCTAATCCTAAGAACGCTCGATTCAATGTGTCATCAGGCTCTGCTGGTGACGACGTTTCTCCGGTGAAAAACGCTGTAGCAGTCTTCAGATCGGCGATCGCTGAAGGTTTTGTTGATTTTCCAAAATACATCGCTGGATTCTGGACTTGTTCGTAATCAGTTTCGGCCTTCAGTAGCTCGAAATGATAGGCTCGCAGCGATCCCACAATATCCTCCAGAGATTGGGTATAGTACTTGTCCTCGTTAAGCTTTATCATTGCCACATACATAGCCCATTTGGCTGGTAAGGCATCAAGAAGCTTATTGTTCTTGTCAGTATCAGTATACTCAATCCCGTGACTTTCAAGTTCCGTTAACAGATGATAGAACCGGGTGATGGTATCATCCAGTTGTTCATCCTTTAATGCCTTGAAAATCGCAAACTGTTGTTTCAACAGCTCCATACGCTTTCGTCGAACCCTAGGATTACCCTCACACCTCTTCTCTAGTGACTCCCAAAGTTCCTTAGACGTCTTTTGAGTCCTAAATGTGTGTAGTATATCCTGAGGCAACGCCATTCTAATTATCGAAAACGCTCTGCTCTCGGCTTCATACAGTTTCTTATCATCCTCCTTCATCATTTGGTATGATAAGACTCTCTGATGGCCTTCAACTTCAGAAATTGGTGGAATGTAACCTTCATCAATACAGACCCACATGCGCATGTCGTTAAAGCGCACAAAATCGGCAAACCGATCTTTCCACCAGTAGTAATCCTCGAGTTTCATCAGCTTAGGCGGAGTGTTTGCTTTCCTGACCTCGTGGTCCATTTCCAGAAACCTTTAAAGATTTGTCATCGTTTCGAAAGTAATTGAATGGTAACTTAAATAATTTAATTCGAAACTAATTTAATTTAACTCTTTCGAATCTAGGCAGATTCGAATCTAATTAATTATAAATCTGTTTGGAATTAAATTCGATTTAGTTTGAGAATTCAACTAAATTCGAAATTATGACAGATTCGAAGGTCCTCTAAACTCGAAGAACAAGCAAACTCGAACTCTGAGTAAATTCGAAACCCTATTCGAAACTAGATCAGATTCCAAACAAACTCGAATGACAGTAGATTCGAGACCCTTATCGAAACTAGCACAGACTCGAATTAGACTCGAAATCAAACTCGAAAGGAGCGGATTTGGTTAGACTCGAAACTAAGAATAACCCTAATTACCCCTAATAGATTCGAGTGCCGCAAACTCGAAAAACGGTTAATACTCCGATTTCTTAATGTTTTGCAGATTAAATCAATAGTTTTTCAACGAAAAACAATGATTTCGATCAAAAACGTTACAAACACAGTATTTTCCGAATGACTATTTGCTAAGCTCGAAGAACACAAAAAAACACGAATATGAGAGAAAAACCATCCAAACGTCAAGAAACCTAGAATGTATCTAGATGAACACGAAGAACACAAAGAACACCCCGTAGGCTCTGATACCACTTGCAAGGTCTAGCACTACGAGATCTATCTAGACGCGGAACCGTCAACGAGTGCGGAATCCTCGTTAACGGGTAGACGGAAACAACTCTCAATCAGAAACACGGAGACTATCAGAGGCTGAACGAACGACACACGAACAATCCTACGAACTGATTCTCTCCGAAACGGCACTAACACTGATGATAAACTCGAAATCGCCTTTTGCTTAATCACTCTCGAATTCTGCAAAAAGTCTTCTAACTAATCGAGTGTATCCCTAATTATAGAGGCTAATTCGAGTCTGTCATGGGCTAAACTCGAATCCGGCCCAAGGCCCATTCGAGTTTATCCTCATTGACACTCTCGAATCTGCCTACATTCGAATCTAGGTCTACATTCGAATCTGACACAGATTCAAATGTCAAACCTTATATAATTCGAATCTACTATTTCACATATTCAACTTAGTATTGAAACTTATGTTTTTACCTTATGATTGATTTTATCTTTGATCCTTATGTTTGAACTTCTTGTAATATGTTACATTAAGTTCAAACACACAAACAATAATAATTATCAACCACACATAAACATATATATCTAATACTTGCTAAATCATAATGTTAGATCACTTAGACTGCTTTCGTCACACAGGATGTACCAACAATTCTCCTTCTTCCAATTCCTCTATATCATCTTCAAAATCAAAATCCATCATTTCTTCCTCAATATCTCTTAAGGCGTCTATCATATCGCTTTCATGAGTCTTTGAAGAACTAGCCTCACCTCCTTCTCCTCCTTCAACACCAGCCTGACTAGGCTCCCCTAAACTTCAGCATATAGAGCAGCAGGAAAATCTATTGGCTCATTCTCTTTTGGTGCATTGGGATCATCGCCTTCATCATCTCCCCTTTGTTGCTCCTCTGGATCCCTACAGCTCGTCTCCCCCTGAGCCTTTAGATTTTTCAGTAATTGCTCTATTAGGGATCGCATCGATCGAATCTCAGCAGCTTGATCTGCAATAAAAGTTTTAAGCTCCAGATTCTCTTCCTCCATATTTCCAACTGATTTCTTCAACTCAGCATTCTCGATGTCGATATTGGCATTATGCTTCTGTATTTCACCGAGAGCCTTAGTTAGATAAAAAATTTGGACTTGTTGGAAGTCGACCTTACTCCTTAGCTCAGAAAACCTTTGATTGTCCATGAAAGTTGATGATGTGGATGGTATGGATTGGATGGGGGTTGGAATGATTGGCGAGGGGATGGATGTTTGAACAGGTGGTGGTGATGGAATGGTTGTTTGATCGGGTGGAGGTTGAGGTATTTCTGGCTCAGAAGCAGAGGCCAAGGAAGCTCCCTGCATGAACCGATGCCTTTTGGCCCTTTGCCTGGGCACCAACGGAACTACTTCTTCTTCCTCAAAATCTGAGTCTTCTGACTCCCTTGAAGCTCTTCTCCTTGTAACTTCTTCATTTATCACCACTAACCTCGATCCATATGTGCGTATGTGAATAGATGGATCTTCGGTCACTGTGTTTGGTGCCTCAACTTCTATTTCTTCCATGTCTTCTGATTCAGACTCAGATGTCGACTCATTTTCACCAGTTGGCACTGGGACATAGTCATCGATCTGCTGAAAAATGTCCACCTCCCCTTCCGGTGGTTCCAAAAGTTCCCCAACAAGCTCAATAGTAATCTGCTCATTTGCATTTGGCCCAGCTGCCCATATCTCTTCTAAAGTTTCTGCCCTTTAATCAGTTCCACGGGCGACAGCTGAAATACTTGCCTCAACACCTGATGTACCAGCTTCTACTGGCTCCTGTACTTGACTTGTGGAAGGCCTAGCAGCCTGAGTTTGTCTCGCAGACGGTCTTTGCCTCCTTCTTTGTTGCTGAGGCCATGGTTGTGGCGGTTGCTGCTGCTGCGGTTGCTGTGGAAACTGTATATCCCCTGCCCAGTTGGCACCTTCCCCGACTCGGAAATCTGGATCGACCACCGCACCAAAAAGTGGTGCCTCCACTGGTCTAGCAAGTCTTCGTGATGAGCTGAACAATCAGCAAACATTCGTTTGTCTATGACAGCAACACTTTGAATTTCGTTCAGCTATGGCAGGTTTGGCAGGAAATGTCTTATCAGCATCATCACAAATCTTGGATATAGCAGAAACCTTTGTTGGTCCGGAGCTATTATTTGTTGAGCAAACTCTGTAAAGAACATCTCTGAGTAGCTAAATCTTTGATTGTAACCAATGCTATCATTCCTGACTGAATCTTTGACACGATGTAATCGAATCCTGCTTTTTTAGCAGCAAAACACACCATAAAAACGTGAGCTAGGTATCGCCATTGCCCTATCAGCCCACTCTTCATGTAAGAAGACTTAGTCACATCCAAAATGTATCCCATTCTGCTAAATGCTGCTTGCCTGATTGCTAATGGAAAGTCAATCGGCCCATTTTCCTGCTCTTGAGATCCTAACTGCAGTACTTGACGTAACATGTCAGCTGAAAACACTAGAGGGTGTCCAGCGACCCTCGTCCTTAATACTGTTGGAGTAACAGTACAGTCTACTTGTAAATGATCCCAAAACTGACGAACATATGGGATGACTATCTGAATATTATGTGAAAGCGCATAGGAAATCCTTGATCCAACCAAAAAATCCACCATCTGGCGGTATGCTTGAGCCTCTGGAATCTCATGGTCCGGAGAAATGACCATATTATGCTTTGGAACGAAAATTCTATCTGCCATATCTGCACAATAAACCATATAAAATATTAGAATTATTAAGATAGACATAAACTTGTTTAAATTCAAATTTGTTTTATTTTGAACTTGTGTAAGTACAAAATCCAACACCTATGAATTTCTACAAGTTTAATTAAATTTTAAGTAAATAATTCGAATATAATGGTAAACTCGAATGATAAGTTCGAAACAACCATAGTTTCGAATTTATTGCATGTTTCGAGTTTAATGACAAACTCGAAGCCATGATCAAATTCGAAACCAAGAACAGATTCGAACATGTCGATTGAATGATAACAAAAATTCAAGATTTTAACCGATTTAGACTTAGAAAATTGCATCCACTAGTCCTAATAGGTTCTAATCAAAGATATTTGTAATCAATTTGATGTTTCACCGGTTCAAAGTTTGTTATTTTGAAATCAAACTTTCTACCATTAAAACTTCAAAATACGTTAATTTTGGCTCAAAAGGAGTTTAAAACCACCTAAATCTTGTACAATACTGTTTATTATACCTAGATTTTGTAGTAGTATCGAACACAAATGGACAAAAGCTCGACAAATAGTAGAAAACTCGAAACGGTAAACTCGAAGGTAAACTCGAAGTCGCTCTCAGTAAACTCGAAGACCCAATATCGAAGGTAGATGATAATGACTTGTCACTGTTGACCTATTTATATCAACCACCCTCGAGTTTGTCTACTTTCGAAAACCTTTGAATTAAATTCAACTTTTTCAACCTTTTCGTGTAACGGAATAAACTATGCCAAATCTTTTACCCTAAGCCCATGATTTTCACGCAATGTTTATTTTATTCAACTAGGAATGCACCCGCAGTAATTTTGACCATTTTTTCCTAAGTAAAAATAAAGTTAAAATTAAAAATAAAAAATAAAAAATAAAAATAAAAATAAATTAAATTAAATTAAAGTTAAAATTGTGAACAAAAATTAACTTAGACTAATCTACATTTTTAAAAAAATTTACAACCTATACTTAACACTTAACAGAATAATTTTGACGAGTATTGTCAAAGAAAGTTTCAATCAGATAGCAGTGTCAAATACGCACTTTCAGTATTCAAACTTTCACACTTAGGAATTTTTGATTCCTTTGATTGTTTGTCGTGACATACATTTCTAGCCGATTGTTGGTATTATTTTCCCTTTAAACATGTTAAATTTCAGAATATCCCTTGGCCTTTTTATTTATCATGTAATTATCTTACGTGACTCATACATAGACATACTTTTATGATCAAGCCATACACACAATGATTATAACTTTTTGGTATTGCAAACTTTCTTTAAAAGGCAAACATCGGACACAGGTCTGTATTCTGTTGGGAAATATTCTAAGTAGTTCAAACTGTTAGTTAGATTTCTCATACTGTTAGTAGATTTTCTATGTAAGTACAAAGTTCATGCTGTTAGTTGAAGAAGTTCGAGCTGCTAGTATAAAAGTTCAAGCTGCCAGAGTAAATTAACTCAAGCTGCTCTGCTCAAGCTGCTAAGTGATTCAAGCTGCTCAACAGTTTCATAAACAGAAAGTGCTGATATTCAGGAAAAGATAATTACATGAAGATTCCAGCATATCTACTATCAGAGAAGTCAGAGTCCTTCAAGGAAACAAATCAGAAAGCATTATAAATATATAGAATAGGTTTTTCTATTGTAAAAAAGTTGCTACACGTTCAAGTTTGTAATTGCTTTTTGGTTAAGTTTTCATAAGCCCCTAAGGTTGTAAAACCCTAAGAACAATTTATGTTCTTCGTCTAATCAAACAGATTAGAGGTGATTGTAATCATTGAGTTTTGCAATACAAACAATTTTGTTCATTCATTTATATTTATCTGTTATGGATTCTGAAAGCTTTTATTAGAATAATTAAGTGTTATTCCGCAAACTTCTTAATTAGACTTTGATTCAGTAAAAGATTATTGATTTACACTCTGATAAATTCAAATCAGTTAATCTTAGGTAGTTAAATTTAGATCCTGACAAGTGGTATCAGAGCCAGGTTGTTCTTTGTTTTTTCAAAGTCGAAAGCTTTCTTTTAACAATTTTAATTTTCTGCAATGGAATTTGATAATAGCAGTAGTGGATCTGGGCAAGGACTCAAAGTGCCTATGCTCAAGCCCACTGAGTTTGAGATGTGGAAGCTCAGGATTCAACAGCATATTCAATTCATTGATTATGCCATATGGGAAGCTGTTGAAGTTCCTCCTGCAGTTGATCCTGAACTTGATGCTGAGGGTAAACCCATCAAAACTCCTCCAAAAACTGAACTTGAAAGAAAGGCTAGAATGAATGAAGTGAAAGCTCTTACACTTCTACAAATAGCCATTCCTAATGCTTATCAACATCAGTTCAAAAAGTTTTATACTGCTCATTCTCTTTGGATTGATTTAGAGAGAAGATTTGCTGGGAATGCCAATACTAAGAGAAATCAAAAGGATCTTTTGAAACAGCAGTATGAGAACTTTTCTGGTGGCAAGAATGAAAACCTTACTCAAATCTTTGACAGGTTCAACAAACTGATAAGTGAGTTGGAAAGTGCAAAAGTCAGTCTGGATCAAGATGAGGTCAACAGAAAGTTTCTTAGATCTCTTGGAGAAGAGTGGACAGTCTATGCTGCTCAATGGAGGACAAAAGACACTCTTGATGAAATAGAACTGGATGATCTGTACAACAGTCTGAGAGTGTTTGAAACTGAGATTGACACTATAAAGAAATCTTTTTCTTATAATCACAACACTGCTCTACTGTCATCTGAAAAATCTAATTGCAGTGATTCCTTTTCAGGTGGTGATGGTAACTCTAATGAAGCTCACTATGAGGCTTTTGTTGCTAATGATGGACTGTTTGCTCTAAATGCTGAAGATCTAGAACAGATTCATCCAGATGACCTAGAAGAGATGGATCTGAAATGGCAACATGCAATGCTGACCATGAGGGCCAAAAGGTTTCTGAAAAGAACTGGTAGAACCAACTTTCAAGCCAGAGCAGAAGGCAAACCAACTTTTGAAAAGTCAAAAGTTGAGTGCTTTTAATGTCACAAACTTGGCCACTTTGCCATAGAATGCAGATCTCAAGGTCAACAGCCATCAAGACCTCAGCAGACTAATCAGGCTTCATCATCACAAGCACTTGTCTCTCAAGAAGACAATGTGTTTGACTGGAGTGATCAGACAGAGGAAGAGTTTCAAAATCAAGCTCTAATGGCAGAAACATCAAATGTCACCTCCACTGAACTACCATCTGAGGTAAATGCTAAACTCTGCTCTCAAACATGCAAAAATATGGTTAAAAAGTACAGAGATCATAATGAGAGCATGTGTAAAACTCTAGCTAAGATGGAAGAAAGGAGATATGAATACATGCAGGCCATAGAAGATCTTGAAAAACAGCTCAATGACTCTAAGGATAATGAGATTCAAATGGGACATGATAGAACATATCATGAGTGGGAGAAAAAGGAGCTGAATAAGAAAATAAAATCCCTAAATAAAAAATTAGAAGAGACTGAACAAAAGGTGTTAGAAGCTAATAAGAAACTAGAATCTGTCAATATAGATCCAGGAAACTTCAAATTGGCAAATCAAAAGCTGGAACACCTAATGGAAGTCCAATTTAAACATAGGGTAAAATCTCAGCTCATTCCCAAAGAAGGTATAGGATACAGAGCCACTCCTCCTCCATACAACAACAAATACATTCATCCAATGAGTGAAGTGGCTGATAGGCCTGTCAATGAACCATTAGATGAGTGTATGACCACGGTAGATCCTATCCTTGAAAACAGTCCTGAATCTAAAGAAGAGCTGATTCAACATAGAGACTATGAGTGCACATAGGTTGAGAAAGAACACAAAACAATGAGTGCACCTATAGCAATCCAAACCCCCAATAAGAAAGGAAAAGAGAAGATGAGTGTATGCAATGCTGCTCCACAGGTTTCTGTACCTTCTAACTGTAACACTGCATCTTCATCAAAGAATAATAAAAAGGGTAAAAATGTTCCCATCTGCACATGCCAAAAGCATGGTGTCCAAAAGTTTCCCAAACAGCAGCAGGTAAGAGGAAATCAAAGGAACAAGAACCAGTTATTGTCCAATAAAACTGGTTCTCCAATCCAAACAGTCAAAAAATGCTTCCATTGTGGTAGGAAAAATCACTTGGCCAGGGATTGTTTTTATAAACCATCTGTTGCAAAACAGACTGTGATTCATAAAAAGACAAACTCTCAAAATTCAAAAAATTCAAAGGCCAAACCTCCTACTGCATCAGTTCCAAAGAAAACAGTTGATCACATGTTCTCAAAAGTAAATAAGAAACAATCCACACACCAAAAACAGGTTTTAGCTAAATCAAAATTAAAGTTTAAACAGATATGGTGTGTTAAAAGTAAAAACTCAGGTGAACCTGTTGATACAAATGTTGAAACTGCCAAGTCTAAAGTTGAGACTGCTAGTGCAAATTCTCAAGTTGTTAGCACTACAGACTCAGCTCAGACTGCTAGGCTCAAAATTGGGACTGGTAATGGATCATCTGAGACTGTTGTTGAAAAGGATGGACAAAATACCTGGATACCTCATGTAATAACTAAGTACTCTCCACAAAATCCATCAGTGGATCTCACTAAGTATAAGAAATCAAAGACAATGTTTAGTTATGTTAATGCACAAGGACAGCCCAAAACCAACTTGGTTTGGGTTTACTCCACTAGTAACTAAGTTTTTATTTGTGCAGGGCAACCACAGGTCACCACATAAAACAAGATGGCATTTTGACAGTGGATGCTCTAGGCACATGACAGGCAATTCTGAGTGCTTGTCAAATTTCAAAGGCTTTGAAGGAGGATTTGTTGCATTTGGTGGCAATTCCAAAGGAGGTAAGGTTACAGGTAAAGGTACTGTTAATGCAGGCAACATGATTTTCAATGATGTTTTGTACGTTGAACAGCTTAAGTATAACTTATTGAGTGTGTCTCAAATTTGTGACAAACAAAATATTGTTGTGTTTACAGATTCTGAGTGCATTGTCCTTTCAAAAGATTTTATAATTCCTGAAAATCTTGTTTTACTAAGAACACCAAGAAAGGACAATGTATACTGCCTGGACACAGAACTTTTATCCAAATCAAGTACTTTAAGCTGTTTAATATCCAAAGCATCATCCAATGAGTCTGCTCTTTGGCACAGAAGGATGTGTCACATGAACTTCAAATACATGAATGTTTTAGTCAAAAAGAACTTGGTAAGAGGTTTACCACAAAAGGAGTTCATATGTGATGATCATTGTGTAGCATGTCTTAAAGGCAAGAAACACAAAACTTCTCATAAGGCCAAAGAAGTAAATTCAATCTCATCTGCACTTCATCTGATTCATATGGATCTATTTGGTCCAATATCTGTTTTGAGTTTGAATAAAAGGGCTTACTGTTTAGTCATTGTTGATGATTTCACCAGATTTACTTGGGTATACTTTCTTAGGTCTAAAGATGAAACTGCTGAGCTGGTTAAGTCATTTATTCTTTAGATAGAAAACCAATCCAACTCAAAAGTTAAGGTGATAAGATCAGACAATGGAACTGAGTTTAAAAACCATATCCTAAACAGTTTTTGTGAGTCCAAAGGTATTGTTAGGCAATATAGTGCACCAAGAACACCACAGCAAAATGGTGTAGCTGAGAGAAAGAACAGAACATTAATTGAGGCTGCTAAAACCATGCTAGCTGATTCAAAACTGCCAATGACTTTTTGGGCAGAAGCAGTTAATGCAGCCTGTTATGTTCTAAATAGGGTTCAGGTTGTTCAATCACAAGGGCAAACTCCTTATGAGTTAGTCCATAATAGACTACCCTTAATTGCCTTTTTCAAATCTTTTGGCTGTCCATGTACCATTCTTCACACTAAGACTCACTTAAGGAAGTTTGAAAGTAAGGCTGAAGAAGGTTTCTTTGTAGGATACTCAAATCAAAGCAAAGCCTATAGAGTATATAACAGTGTGTCTAAAACCATTGAAGAAAGTGCCAATGTTGAATTTAATGAAAATACTGCAAATGTCAAAGGCACTGGTCCTGATTGGTTGTTTGATTTAGATTCACTAACAAATTCTCTGAGCTTTGTTGAGTATACTGCAGAATCTGATGCAAACAGAATTGAAGCTGTCAACACAAATTCTCATGCTGGTAGCACAAATGATCAAGCTGTTGGCACAAAGGTTCAAACTGCTGCAGATTCAAACAATTGGGATGAGTATACAATTATACCACTTCTGTCTTGTGACCCTCCAGGGGTTCTGAATGCTCAACATGATTCAACTTCAGACAATGAAGTGCATCTCCCAAGTCCTGAAAGAACAGCTCCAACTCAAAGGGAAACAGTCCCAGATTCAAGTCAAGCTGTTCTAGAAGCTGAACCATCAACTGGTCCTGATAGAGATTATACAAATCTTGAATCCTCTTTTCAGACAGATAGAGAGCCTACACTCAGGGTTCACAAGTATCATCCTCTCAATCAAATAATTGGTGATCCACGTACACCTGTGCAAACAAGGACAATGGTTCACAAGGAGACTGCTGCTGTTGAACCAGCAGTTCCTGAATTTAGTCTAGCTGCATTTGAACATGCCTGTTTCATGTCTCAGCTAGAACCTAAAAAGGCATCAGAAGCTCTGAAAGATTCATCTTGGATTGAGGCAATGCAGGAAGAGCTTCTACAATTCAAGATTCAGAATGTATGGACACTTGTTGATCTTCCTGAAGGAAAGAGAGACATTTGTACAAGATGGGTGTTCAGAAACAAGAAGGATGAGAGAGGGATAGTCATCAAGAACAAAGAAAGACTAGTAGCACAAGGGTACACTCAAGAGGAAGGCATAGATTATGATGATGTATTTGCTCCAGTGGCAAGAATTGAAGCCATCAGACTGTTTCTAGCTTATGCAAGCTTCAAAGGTTTTAAAGTGTATCAAATGGATGTAAAGTCTGCTTTTCTGTATGGCACAATTGAAGAGGAGGTCTATGTGTGTCAACCTCCTGGTTTTGAGGACTACACGTATCCAGATAGAGTCTACAAACTAGACAAGGCTCTCTATGGACTCCACCAAGCTCCTAGAGCATGGTATGACACCTTGTCATCATATCTTCTACAGAATGGGTTCAAGAGAGGTACTCTGGACAAAACACTATTCACAAAGTCCATCAAATCTGAGATTTTGCTTGTACAGATATATGTTGATGATATCATCTTTGGGTCAACCAATGACAGCATGTGCAAAGAATTTGAGTCCTTAATGCACAAAAAGTTTCAAATGAGTTCAATGGGAGAACTCACTTTCTTTCTTGGATTGCAAGTCAAGCAGAAGCCCACAGGACTCTTCATAACTCAATCAAAGTATGTTAAAGACATACTTGAAAAGTTTTGGTACAAAGACACCAAAGTTGCAAGTACTCCTATGGATCCTCACAAGCAGCTTCATACAGACAAAGATGGAATAGATGTGGACATTCATCTATACAGATCCCTTATAGGATCTCTTATGTATCTAACATCTTCTAGACCTGATATTATGTTTGCTGTTTGTGTTTGTGCCAGGTTTCAATGTTCACCAAAGGATTCCCATCTGGTTGCTGTTAAGAGAATCTTTACATATCTCAAAGGCCAACCACATTTAGGCCTCTGGTATCCTAAAGACTCTCCTCTTGAATTAACAGCCTATTCTGCCAGTGATTATGGAGGATGCAACATTGACAGAAAATCCACAACTGGTGGATGTCAATATTTGGGAGCAAGATTGGTCTCTTGGCAGTGCAAAAAGCAAACAACTGTCTCCACTTCATCTACTGAAGCAGAATATGTAGCAGCTGCAAGTTGCTGCTCCCAAGTGATGTGGATTCAGAATCAACTGAGAGACTATGGTATGAATTTTCTATCCACTCCCATTTATATTGACAACTCAAGTGCAATTAGCATTGTACAAAATCCAGTGAAATTTCCCGAAACCAAGCATATAGACATTAGATTTCATTTCATAAGGGACTGTAATGAGAAGAAATTAATCCAAATTACCAAAATTCATACTGATGATCAGTTAGCTGATCTATTTACAAAACCATTTGATGTAGGAAGGTTCACCTTCCTAGTATCAAATATTGGTATGGTTAATATGGATTAATTTGTTTTTCTTTATTTTCTCTTATTCCATGAATATTATACATATGCTTGATTAAGGGGGAGTCACTGTTTCATTAGCAGTCACCTAATTTTCAACTAACAGCTTGAGTATTTTCTCAAGCTGCTAGTTAATTTTCTCGGACTGTTAGTTGTTTCACTTGATCTGTCAAAGTGTGCAGGATAATCTGGTAATTTCCATAAGTGTGTGCGCGGGTTTAGATATTTTCAAAACCTTTAAAGGTTCCAGTTTCGTTCCATTCTAACTACCAGTTGCAAAATATCTTCCACAACCCTTCTTGGATTCTCTGAACTATTCCCACGCACATCACTGAAACTTCTTCGTTCTTCAATGGAGTTCGTCAAAGAACACAACTGTTTACCCTACTCTCTAAAACACGCTGATCTTGAACCGTTCCATGACATGATGGACTTTCTTCGAAGTTCCCATATCCATCATGCCCTTATTATCAATCCCACTATCTACATATCTCATATAGAACAGTTCTGGAAATACGCCTCAGTCAAAACTGTTAATGGAGTCACATCTTTGACATCCAAAATTGATGGCCACACTGTTTCCATCACTGAGGAGATCATACGCCAACATCTGCATCTTCAAGATGCCTCAGGTATATCAGACCTCTCTCTGACTGCTTTACATAATGGTCTTCATGCTATTGGATATAGGGGCCCTGCTGATTCTTATACTTTCTTTAAAACAAATTTTGCCCCTAAATGGAAGTACCTTGTCCATATTATTCAGCAATGCATAAGTCCAAAAAGAACTGGTTGGTCAGAATTTTCATCAAATATAGCCACTGCCTTAGTGTGTTTATCAACGGGCCAACAGTTCAATTTTTCTAATATGATTTTTCAGGGTATGCTAAGGCATCATGCCCTAAAACATGGGAAATTTTCGATGTATCCTAGATTTTTGGCTGAAATTATTGCAAGAACTTGTAGTAATTTCAATGTACATAAGAGGATTCATGTTTCCCATAGGCACTCTTTGCCTTCAATAAAACGTCTTCTAAAACAAAGTGCCAATGTTTTGACTGTTGATGTCCCATTGCCTTCTGCAATGTTGGGCATCATTCCAAGAAACAGAGGAGAGGGTCCTGAGCAGGCTCAGCCTAACATTACTGCTTCACCCCCAGGACCCCAACCCACTCCTCATGATACTCAAATGCCTTCTGTTCCTATTGTTAAGCCCACATCCCCACTCATATTATACAAACGAAAAAGAGGTCCAGGAGCTCCTTCCTCCTCATCCCTCTTACAAGAGCCAAATATCCCTGTGCAGGAGGACCCTTCTGCACAGAATATCCAAAGGGAACCCATTGAGGACACTCCCAACCTCAATCAGGAGGTGGACATCTCAACAGAGGTTGTCCATATGGGCTCTGTGGCTGACACTACTGTTGCTTCTGCACAAGAGGCACAGGATAGTGCCAACATCCATAAGACCACACCCATGGCAACAGAAGGGGTGCAAGCACCATCTGGAAGTCCCCAGTACCAAGAACAGAGGGGCCCAGAGGTTTCTACTTCTGGTATTCATGCCAGTGATAGATCACAAGCATCACATACGTTTGCTGATCTTGAGGCTAGTCTGCAACTTATGCTTTTCACGGATCCTAATCTGCAACCTGTTGTAGCAATGTTGATATACCATTAGTCCATCATTGCTGCACAGGGGGCACAAATAATTGCACTCACACAGACAGAAGTAGCTCAAAACCAAAGAATGGACTATCTCCATAAAGGGTTCACCCTCTGTGGAAATAAGATCATTAAATTAGTGCAAATGATTCAAACCCAATTGGTAAAGGTTGTAGGTCCTCCTGACCAAACCAATGCTTTCAAAAAGGGGGAGAATCAGAAGATCCCTCAATCAGTCCAACCAGCTCCAACGGTCCAAGCAGCTCCAACAGTTTAACATTCTAGGCTAGCAGTCCCAACAGCTTCTCAAGCTGTTAGCCTAGAACCTCAAGCTGCTTCTACAAGAGCAACTAGGGTGGTTATAAGAGAAGGAATCCAGGCTCCCATCAGTACAGTCCAAGCTACATCTTCTGCTACCAAAGATAAGGGCAAGGGTATTCTCATTGAGTCTCCAAAGCAAAAATTTTCTTCTAGAGAAGCCCAGATTGCCTATGATGTTGAAATTGCCAGAAAGAATCCAGGCTCCCATCAGTACAGTCCAATGCAAGATGATGAAACCTTAGGTGATTACCTAAGAGGGTTTGTGGTCAAGCAAGGTGAAAGGAAGAGGAAAATGCCAACAGGGCATTCAAAGGCTGAGCATAGAAGATTCCTGATTAATTTTGCCTTTTCTGCAGGCATTCCAAAGAAGATGGCTCAGTCCATGAGCACAGATAGGCTACAAGATATCCATGATAAAGAGATGAATAAACGAAAGGTAGCCAGAGTCTCCCAAGAAGTTCATAGTCAACAAGAATCCGTGAAAGCTGATACAATCAAGGATCAAGCTAGTGAAAGTGATGCTGCTCCTTCTGGTCAAGCTGCTGCTTGTATTCCCCAATCAGATACAATTTCACAGGCAAAGTTTGATCAGGTTAAAAGGGTGCTTTTTGAGCATCAGCTGCAGAAAGTAATGGAGACTGAAAAGACCCTCGACCATCATGATTTCTCAAAACCTCTTATTACTTACTGGTATGCTAAGTCAATGGATAACATTGACTTAAGATATTATACTGTAGTAAGAAGAGAAACTGGTCCTGAGGAGGAATATAAAAGTATGATGCATATAGTCCAAGGGATGACCAGAGATGAGCTCACAAGGATGCATCATGTTGGGTCTGCAACTCAAGTTAGATATTCTCTTCCACAAGTAAAGCAAGTCATTAAAGATCTGAAGAGCATTTTTGATCCTGAGTCAATAAGGAAGGATATAGAAGATGCCAAGGAGATGAAGATTGTACAAGTTGATCTGTTTGTCAAATCAAAGACTTACAGAATCAGGTTTGCAAATGGATCCGGTATGTTCTTCAATTTTGAGTTTTATGATCTTCCAAAGGCTATGTTACTTCAGATGAAATCAGTGAGAATATATTGTGATAGAGAAGATCTGAAGAAAGAATTTTTGAAGGCAGTCAATCAGAAACTTGCACAGTTGTAAGTGTTTGAAAGCCTTGGTTTGTAAATAACAGTTTACTTGGTTTTATTTCCTTATTTGTATAGAACTTAAAGTCTTATGTAAAGAATTTAAGTTAGGGGGAGATTGTTGGGAAATATTCTAAGTAGTTCAAACTGTTAGTTAGATTTCTCATACTGTTAGTAGATTTTCTATGTAAGTACAAAGTTCATGCTGTTACTTGAAGAAGTTCGAGCTGCTAGTATAAAAGTTCAAGCTGCCAGAGTAAATTAACTCAAGCTGCTCTGCTCAAGCTGCTAAGTGATTCAAGCTGCTCAACAGTTTCATAAACAGAAAGTGCTGATATTCAGGAAAAGATAATTACACGAAGATTCCATCATATCTACTATCAGAGAAGTCAGAGTCCTTCAAGGAAACAAATCAGAAAGCATTATAAATATATAGAATAGGTTTTTCTATTGTAAAAAAGTTGCTACACGTTCAAGTTTGTAATTGCTTTTTGTTTAAGTTTTCATAAGCCTCTAAGGTTGTAAAACCCTAAGAACAATTTGTGTTCTTCGTCTAATCAAACAGATTAGAGGTGATTGTAATCATTGAGTTTTGCAATACAAGCAATTTTGTTCATTCATTTATATTTATCTGTTATGGATTCTGAAAGCTTTTATTAGAATAATTAAGTGTTATTCCGCAAACTTCTTAATTAGACTTTGATTCAGTACAAGATTATTGGTTTACACTCTGATAAATTCAAATCAGTTAATCTTAGGTAGTTAAATTTAGATCCTGGCATATTCACATACAACAAAGTGTTTTAGTTTGTCTTAAGGTTTATTTTTAAAGCTAGCAAGACAGCGGTGACAGGTCTGTACCGACGTACAACAGAGCGACTTATCTTGCTAACTCGAATCAAAACAGAGGCAACAGGTCTGTACTTACGTACAACAGAGTTACTTGTTTTGACTCTCAACTCAGTATGATTTTTCTATTCTTTCCATTTTAAGATGTATCTGATGTTGCTACACATCCCCAGAAAGTTTGCATACCTCATTTTGAATCAAAGTCTGTATGTCTCTAACATAAAAATTAAGACCATTTGGCCGTACATCTAAGTTAATGACACGTTTTATTAGCCTTGAGACTCCCTATATGTATTATGCCTACCAACACATCATACTAGATAATGTATAACACTTAGAATTTTAGGTGCATTATGTGTGAAAGCTAAACACTTAGAGATTGTATTAACTGTGCTAATTTTCGTCACTTTGAACCTATGCATCTAAGACTTAACTCTTTTTCTGATATTCTCTTTTTTTTTTGAATTTTTTATGGTTTTCTCTCTTTTTTCTTTTGTTTTTCATAAGTAAAAATAAGAAAGTATAATAACCTACTAACTTACTATAAAAGGAAACTATCCTAAGTTACTAGACTTACTATAAAAGGAAAGAAAAACTACTGCTATATTAAAAGAAATAAAGACTCTACTAAGGTCAATTAACTCTGGGTTACAGAATCCATTTAGTTGAATCAAATACTCAAAACGTGTTTTATCAAAAGATTTGGTAAATAAATCTGCATTATTATCATCCGTTGCCACTTTTACCAGCTTTATTAAGTTCTTTTCAGCACAATCACGTATAAAATGATGTCTAATGTCTATGTGCTTTGTTTTACTATGTTTAACTGGATTATTAGTTATAGCAATTGTAGATTGGTTATCTATCCTAATAGGAGTTTGAGTATAAGCCAAAACGTAATCCCGCAATTGTTGTTGTGTCCACAAAACCTGTGAACAGCAACTACCGGCAGCAACCTATTCGGCCTCGCACGTTGACACGGCTACCGAAGTCTGTTTCTTGCATTGCCAGGAAACGAGCCTCCCTCCTAGGAACTGACAACCTCCAGTTGTTGACTTGCGCGTCAAGCTACATCCCCCGTAGTCTGAATCCGTGAACGCCTCCAATTCTAGATCGCCCTCTGCGTGATACCAAAGTCCCAGCTTCGGTTTCGACTTGAGGTATCGTAGAATCCGCTTCGCAGCTTTCATGTGCATCTCTTTCGGATTAGCTTGAAACCTAGCACAAATGCAAACAACAAACGTAATGTAAGGTCTTGAAGCAGTTAAATACATAAGTGACCCACACATCGGTATCACTTTCAGTTGCCGGTCCGAGATTGTGATTCACTTGAATCGGCGTGCTGAAATGAGCTGTCAGATTTGTCCCTTCCATCCCGAAGCGCTCTAATATGTCGTAGACATACTTCGTCTGATGGATAAACATCCCCTCCTTCTTTTGGTCAACTTGCAAACCCAGAAAGAAATTCAACTCACCCATTGCACTCATCTCGAAGTTTGACTTCATCACCTTTTCAAAATCCTTGCACATTTGCGTGTCTGATGATCCAAAGATGATATCATCGACGTACACTTGTACCAAGATGAAGTGTTTTCCTTTTCGCTTCACGAACAGCGTACTGTCTATCCTTCCTCTTTCAAACCCATTTTCTAATAGATGGTTGGATAGAGTCTCGTACCACGCCCTTGGTGCTTGATGCAGTCCATACAGAGCCTTATCTAATTGATATACTATGTCTGGGTATTTCGGATCTGTAAACCCAGGCGGCTGTTCCACATACACCAGTTCCTTCACTTTTCCATAAAGGAAGGCACTTTTAACGTCTAGCTGATAAACCTTAAATCCCTTGAAGGAAGCAAAAGCCAGAAACAAACGAAATGCTTCCAACCTTGCTACTGGCGTGAAACCTCATTGTAATCGATTCCCTCCTCCTGGTTGAAACCCTTTACAACTAACCTTGCTTTGTTGCGAGTGACTATACCCCGATCGTCTCTTTTGCACTTAAAAACCCATTTGGTTCCTATTGCTATTTCCCCTCGAGGTAATGGAGATAACTCCCACACTTCTAGTTTCCAAAATTGTGAAAGCTCTTCCTGCATCGCTTCAACCCAAGAGTTATTTTTTAGTGCCATTTGCACGTTTTTCGGCTCTACTTGTGAGATGAAACATGAATAGAGGCAGGTATGAAAGGCCTCGGAGTCATTTATCATCGACAACAACATAGTGTTGTTATTCAAACTACTCCTAGTCCTCACACCAGCATTAGGACTTCCTATGATACTCTCTATAGGATGATTCTTGTTGATCCTAGATTTCTCTATCTCATCAACTCTCAGATTATCTCCCAAATTAGATCCTATCTCTCCTAACGGGGGAACGACCACAGACTCCACATTTCTTTCCTCATGGACATTTTCCTCAGAGTAAAAGCTGTAGTCTGATTGTCGTTTGTAGGCACTTCAGAATCAGTAACTTCTGGAGATCCATCTTCAGTTGAAGTAGGCTTAATTGTTGGTTGAAAAGTGGTCCTCGGAAAGCTATGACCCTCGTCATTCAGATTCAACGACGCCATGTCGTTTTCGATAGTACCTGCATTTTCATCCAAAGGAATGTTAAATGATTCAAACAATCTGTCATAATCAAATATCCATTCTGGACCAGTTTGGGGTTCATGTGTATAACTTGTGACTTCAATGTTATACACAATCTCTACTGTACCATTTGACTTATTAAAAACCCTCTTATTTGGTGAATTCGGCACATAACCTAGGAAGTATCCTTCGTCAGCCTTTTCACCAAACTTAGGTTGATGTTTTGTTTTCATTAACGTACATGGTACCCCAAAAGGTTCGAAGCCAGTTAAATTAGGTGGCCTTTTATTCAAAACTTCATAACAGGTTTTGTTCAAAGATTTGACAGTAAGGACCCGGTTTAAAACATGGCACGCGGTATTCACTGCCTCCCCCCAAAACATGGTAGGAAGCTTTGAATCTGATAGCATGGTCCTTGCTGCCTCAATAAATGTCCTGTTTTTCCGTTCGGCCACCCCATTTTGTTGTGGCTCATAAGGTGCACTAAATTGATGCACTATGCCCTTTGATAGGCAATATACACCAATTATAGTGTTTTTAAACTCTGTTCCGTTATCACTACGAAGTCGTTTAACCCTTGTTCCATATGAATTCTCCACTTGGTCTAAGAACCCGATGAGCTTCGCAGCCGTCTCGTCCTTTGTACCTAAAAAGAAAACCCAAGAAAAACGTGAGTAATCGTCAGTAATAACTAAACAATACCAAGTACCACATATACTCCTTTTGTTGATTGGTCCAAAGAGGTCCATATGCAACAAATCAAATGTGGCAGCGATGGATTTCTGAGTCTTGTACTTGTGTGCCTTCTTGTGTTGTTTCCATTTCTTGCACGGTAGACACTTATCCTCGAACTGAAAACTCTTCAGTGGAACACCTTGCACCAACCCATTTTTCGTAATGTAGTTCATCTTTCTCAGGTGCAAGTGTGCCTGCGTCTGTGCCATAAAATCGACTCAGTCTCTGAAGCTTTAGATAACAGACATATTGGTCCTATTGAAGATTCTGGCTTGTTCATGTCGAGCACGTACAGGTGTTCCTTGGAGCCCGCATTAGTATCCACTCTTCAGGTACTTTAAATCCCGGTTTCAGCACTAACGCCTCAGTGTCAGTGAAAACCACTGAGTTCTTCTTAACACAGATTTGAGATACACTAATGAGATTATGAACCAATTTATCAACGTGATAAACTTGATCCAATTGGATAGTCCCATTAGTGACCACTCCAGTACCGGTGATAGTTCCTCCTTTATTGCCCGCGAATGATTCAAATCCCCGATTCCCTCCTTGAAGTCTGTAAGTAGACTTCTTTCCCCTGTCATGTGTCTGGAGCACCCACTGTCGACGAACCATTTGTTGTTTAGACCGGTGGTCATCTCCTGCACATGAAAGAAAATAGGTTAGTTATCACGGGGAACCCAAGCCATAACTGACTTGGTAATACCATTCTTGTCCACATACTTAAACTCTTTCAAATACCCATCTCTCCTTTCAGGTGACTTGGGTCTTTGAACTAGAGTCTGTTGTGGTGCCGAGTGATTTAAGTTCACTCTTTGCCTTTGTGTAGGCATTTGCTGTGGAGCTCTTGAATAATTACGATTATAATGCATGTCGGACTGATATCCCTGAGCTCTACCTGGTGTTTGTTGTCTTACAGGGTATGTGACCTAACCGGAGTGTAAGCTCTGCTAGGTGTCGTATTCCTATAAGTCTGTTGCGGTCCTGACCTAGATTGATTTACGACTCGATTTGGTGAATTAGTCCTAATCACTTCTTTCGGTCGACCTAACACCGGTATTTGTTTCACAGCAGATTTTGGTGTAGCTTGCACAGTCTTCTAGGTATTCTGAGAACTACTAGTGCTTGCAACACTTGTAGAAGGCTTAACTTGTTTTGGCTTTCCAGTCTTAGGAGTATTATCTACTTTCCTATGCGGACAGCTAGAAGCAACGTGCCCCCTTTCCTGACATCTAAAGCAAGACATTTTATCAATTGACTTTTTGTGTGTGCCCTTTGATCTAGGTGTCTCACTAATGTCTGGCTCTCTTGGTTCCACTATAGCGACCGGTTCATCATCCTGATCATTAAAGCCAATTTTGTGTTGTCCTACAGGTTTATCACTAGAGGATGGCACAAATTTAACTTTCTTAATCTTGATATTATTAACAGTCACCTTAGTTTCAGTTTCCCTTACAGTTTCAGACAATGGTTCCGGTAATTCCTCTGAGTCAACTGATTTCTCAGTTTTCTCCTGAGGTTGAGGTACATAGTTATCGTTGAAAGGTGGAGGACTCTCATGATATCCTAGACCTACAGGCTTCTTAGGCTGACGCTGTGCATCTAAGATTTTCCCTAGGTTAAGAGATGAGTTCCTAAACTTTTCAAGTTTACTATTTACCTCAGCTACCTTTACCTTAGACTCAGCTAGCTCTATGTCTTTGGTTTTCAGCTCCTTGGTTAATACCTCAACATGTTCATACATGAGTTCTAACCTAACACGCTACTCGCTCAGTTTGTCCTTTAGAACTATAACATCCTGTGCATCAGCCTTAAGCTTATCCCTAAGATCTTGCTTTATATTTACTAAGCTAGCATTATCTGATTTTAACGATTCATTTTGAGCAGATAAAGATTGATGTGATTCTAGCACTAAATTCAACCTATCGTTAGATGTAGCACATAAAACACATAAATCACGGAAAAGAGAAAAGTTTAGACTTACCTTGGTATGATCGGATTCCACGTTGGCCATCTGAGCGGCAAACTCCAGAATTGTCTGATCATTTGACTTCTCTACCCACATCGGACTGCTTTCATTCTGACTGCTGTCCCCTGTGATTTCCTCTGCCCCCTCACACCTATTCTCAGTTACTTCAGCCATAAAGGCTCTAGCATTCAATTCTGGATGCGTACTCCAGTCATAAGTTCCATCTAGCTGTCTGTCTAATGTGACATTGGATAACAGACCAGCTATATTTGCTTGACTGGTAGAAGGACTTGGTAGATATCGCCCTTGCGATTGATTCTGATACTGTCCCTGTTGATTCTGATACTGTCCCTGGTAATTCTCTACCTTCGGTCTCTGACACTCTCTAGCGAAGTGTCCTAGCCCCTGACAGTTGTAACATTTTACCTTGGACTTATCGAACCAAATCTTGTTGTTACTCATATTAAGATTTCTACCCATCCTCTTGATGAACCGCTTAACTCTCTGAGTTACCATGGCCAGATGCCATTGCAGATCCATCTCTTCAAGATCATCAGGGTCTACCTGATCGTAATCCTCATCCCAAAGTGCAGGATCGTTAATTTTACCTGGAACGCAATTGCCGTAAACGGCCACGAATGAAGCCAACAGATTCAGATGGTCTTCAGCCGATTTTGCGCTCATAGGCATCTTAGAATATGCTTGAGATGTAGATACCGGAGTAGCCTGATGATGCTTTTCTTCTGGTCTAGCGAACCCTAAGAAAGCCCTACTCTGTGAGTCTTCAGTCTCAGCCGGTGACGACGTTTCTCCCGAGAATCAGGGTCTACCTGATCGTAATCCTCATCCCAAAGTGCAGGATCGTTAATTTTACCTTGAACGCAATTGCCGTAAACGGCCACGAATGAAGCCAACAGATTCAGATGGTCTTCAGCCGATTTTGCGCTCATAGGCATCTTAGAATATGCTTGAGATGTAGATACCGGAGTAGCCTGATGATGCTTTTCTTCTGGTCTAGCGAACCCTAAGAAAGCCCTACTCTGTGAGTCTTCAGTCTCAGCCGGTGACGACGTTTCTCCCGAGAATCAGGGTCTACCTGATCGTAATCCTCATCCCAAAGTGCAGGATCGTTAATTTTACCTTGAACGCAATTGCCGTAAACGGCCACGAATGAAGCCAACAGATTCAGATGGTCTTCAGCCGATTTTGCGCTCATAGGCATCTTAGAATATGCTTGAGATGTAGATACCGGAGTAGCCTGATGATGCTTTTCTTCTGGTCTAGCGAACCCTAAGAAAGCCCTACTCTGTGAGTCTTCAGTCTCAGCCGGTGACGACGTTTCTCCCGAGAAGAAGGCTGTAGCTGTCTTCATTTCAGCTGCCACTGAAGGTTTTGATTTTCCGAAGTACATTGCAGGATCTTGAACTTGATCAAAATCTGACTCCTTCTTCAGCAACTCGAAATTATATGCCCTCAGCGTTCCCACAACATTCTCTAGAGTCAGAGTATAGTATTTATCTTCATCATGCTTGATTAAGGCCACATACATCTCCCACTTGGCCGGTAAAGCATCCAGAAGCTTATTATTCTTCTCAGTGTCACTATACTCAATGTCATGACTGTCTAGTTCAGTAAGCAGATGGTAGAAACGTGTGATAGTCTCATCCAGCTTTTCATCCTTCAATGCTTTGAAGATAACAAACTGTTGCTTGAGCATCTCCATGCGTTTCCTTCTAACACTCGGGTTACCCTCACACCTCTTCTCCAACGCATCCCACAGCTCTTTTGCCGTCTTTTGATTACGGAAGGTGTGCAGTATGTCCTGAGGTAATGTCATCCGAATGATAGCGTATGCACGGTTCTCTGCTTCATATACCTTCTTGTCGTCATCCTTCATCATAGAATAAGGAACAACCTTTTGTCGTCAATCTACCTCAGCTGTAGGTGGAATGTATCCCTCGTCGATACAGATCCACATGCGCATATCATTAAATCGGGTGAAGTCGGCAAACCGATCCTTCCACCAGTAGTAATCTTCAAGTTTCATCAACTTTGGCGGAGTATTGGCTTTTCCAACCTCATGATCCATCTCCATAAACCTCTGAAGACTTGTCATTGTTTCAAATATTTTTGAATTTAAACTTAATTAATTTAATTCGAAATTAATTTAAAAATAATACTTTCGAATTTAGGTAAATTCGAATCTAATTAAATTTTAAATTCGTTTGGAATCAAATTCGAAGTTAAGGTCGAAATTCAACTATGTTCGAAATTAATGACAAATTCGAAGGTCCAAGTAATCTCGAAGGTCCTCTTAA
The DNA here is from genome assembly GCA_020465985.1 of Centrapalus pauciflorus. Taxonomy (NCBI): domain Eukaryota; kingdom Viridiplantae; phylum Streptophyta; class Magnoliopsida; order Asterales; family Asteraceae; genus Centrapalus; species Centrapalus pauciflorus. Next base: position 238,058 of record JAANYP010000811.1, on the reverse strand, counting down.
ACTCGAAATCACTGATTCGACTTTAGTGTAAAGTCGAAGATCCAAGCAAATTCGAAATGGCCAATTTCGAATCAAACTTTAAACAATCTCGAAAGGAGCGTATAGGCAGTCAAACTCGAAAATTTGCAAACCCTAATTTCCCTTTAACAAATTCGAGCGCCGCAAATTCGAAAAACGGCTAATACCTCGAGTTTTTCAGATTAAATCAATATATGATATGGTGTGTATATATATATATATATATATATATATATATATATATATATATATATATATATATATATATATATATATATATATATAAAACTGAATATTACGTGAGATTAACCGTCCAAAAGCGTCAAGAAACCTAGGATGTATCTTTATGAACACGAAGAACACCCCGTAGGCTCTGATACCACTTGTAAGGTCTTGTAACTACGGATCTATCTTAACGCGACACACACCAACGAGTACGGAATCCTCGTTAGCGGCTTGACGGATATATCACACTCACGGAACACGGAGACTACCACGGCGCTGTACGAACAACTAAGAACGAACCTAACGATGATTCTCTCCGAACAAACACTAAAACTTCTGTTAAACTCGAGATCGCCCTTTGCTAATTACTCACATGAATTCTGCAAAAGTCTCCTAATCATTCGAGTTAATCGCTAATTATAGAGACCCATTCGAGTTTGTCATGGGTCAAACTCGAATCTGGCCCAAGGCCCATTCGAATTTGTCAACCTGACAAATTCGAGATTGCCTTTAAGTATAAATTCGAATTTACTACAAATTCAAATTTCATCCAAAGACAAATTCGAATTCATTCTAAATTCGAATTTCACATATTAAACTTATATTTGAACTTATGTATTAACTTATGTTTGAATTTATCTTTGAACTTTATGTTTGAACTTCTTGTAATACATTACATCAAGTTCAAACACACAATCAATAAATATCAAACACATATAAACACACATATATCAAACACTAGATAATATTCAATACTTTATAATATCACTTAGACAAAATGCTAACACACTTAGACTGCTATCGTCACACAGGGTGTACCAACAATTTCAGTGATGTACATCTGTGCCAATCTTTCAAGAGAGTACGTCTCTTTCATCGGTATGAAGTGAGCTGACTTCGTTAATCGGTCCACGACTACCCAGATGGAGTTGTGCTGTCTCTTGGTCTTTGGCAGTTTCGTGACAAAATCCATGGTTATATGCTCCCACTTCCACTCAGGAACTGGTAGTGGTTGCATATTGCCAAATGGTTTCTGGTGTTCAGCCTTAACCATTTGACATATTCTGCAGCTTTCAACATAATGACCAATGTCTTTCTTCAATCCTGGCCACCAATAATCGACTTTCAGATCAAAATACATCTTTGAGCTGCCAGGATGAACAAATAACTTGGACTGATGGGCTTCAGATAGAAGAGTGTTGCGAATAGAACCATATTTAGGAATCCAGATTCGGTTTCCCTTGAGACAATGAAGTCCCAAATGATTCATAGATAGAAATTGAAGTTGCCCTTTAAGATTTTCAAAACCGATATTCTCTTCTTTTAAAGCTTCGGCTTGAGCTGACTTGATGTCTTCGATAAGATCAGAAGAGAATGTGACAGGAGTCAGGGCATAGCAACACTTTTCCGGATATACTTTCCTACTCAAAGCATCCGCGACAACATTAGCTTTGCCGGGATGATATAAGATCTCGCAATCATAGTCCTTGATAAGTTCCAAGGACCTACGCTGTTTCATATTTAGATCCTTTTGAGTAAAGAGATGTTTGAGACTCTTATGATCATGAGTTGGTGCACTTTTCTCATAGTCTTTCAATTGCCTTGAAGCGTAGGCAATAACTTTTCCCCTTTGCATGAGAACACATCCTAAGCCAGTACCAGATGCATCGCTATAGACAACGAAATCATCATTGCCCTCTGGTAAGGCTAGGATCGACGCTTGAATAAGCTTTTGCTTCAGAATTTCGAATGCCTCTTGCTATTTATCGGCCCATACGAAAGGTGTATTCTTTCGTGTTAGCATCGTAAGTGGTACAACAATCTTTGAGAAGTCCTTAATGAATCGCCGATAGTAACCGGCTAATCCAAGGAAACTTCTGATTTCTGAGGCATTGCGAGGTGTTTGCCATTTCTGAACAGCCTCGACTTTAGACGGAACAACGAAAATACCTTCGCCAGAAACAACATGGCCAAGGATTTGGATCTGTCTGAGCCAGAATTTGCATTTCGAGAATTTTGCGTAAAGTCTTTCTTTTCTCAGTAACTCAAGCAATTGTCACAGATGAATAGAATGATCAGCCTCCGTTTTGGAGTAAATCAGAATATCGTCTATGAATACGATAACTGACTTATCCAGCATCGGTCTGCACACGCGATTCATGAGATCCATGAACGCCGCTGGTGCATTTGTTAAACCGAACGGCATCACGAGAAATTCATAATGAACGTATCTTGTTCGGAAGGCTGTCTTTGGAATATCCTCATCCTTTACTTTCAATTGATGATACCCAGAACGAATATCGATTTTTGAAAAGTAGTTGGCTCCTTGTAGCTGATCGAAAAAATCATCAATTCTGGGCAGAGGATATTTATTCTTGATAGTGACTTTATTCAACTCCCGATAATAGATGCACATTCGAAAAGTTCCGTCTTTCTTCTTTATGAATAAGACAGGTGCACCCCACGGAGATGAACTCGGTCGGATAAATCCCTTTTCTAACAGTTCTTGCAATTGTTTCGACATTTCCTGCATTTCTGCAGGTGCAAGTCTGTAGGGAGCTTTGGCAATGGGAGCCGCACCAGGAACTATGTCATTTCCGAACTCAACTTGACGTTCCGGTGGAACTCCAGAAATATCGTCAGGGAATACGTCTGGGAACTCACAGACGATTGGGATATCAGCTAGAGATTTCTTTTTAGCTTCAGAGTTAGATTCAGACGAGACATAGCATATGTAACACTCGTGTCCCTTAGACAGATACTTGTGGGCTTTTTCAACAGTTATGAAGCAGCGAGCACCTTTTCGTTTTTCGCCTTTGATCTCCAATACTCGGTCGTCTGAAGTCTTAATTTTGATGATTCGGCGGTTACATACGATCGTAGCTTCGTTATTCATTAGCCAGTCCATGCCGATGATGACATCAAATTCTTTCAGCGGAATCGGAATAAGATCGAGGTTGAATACAATATTATTAACGAACAGTGTGCAATTACGGTATACGGAATCAGCCATAACATAGTTATTACTGGCTGTCTCAATATGAATCACGACAGGAAGCTTGGATGAAGATTTTGGAAATCTTTGCGCAAAAGAAGTTGATATAAAAGAACGACTAGCGCCGGAATCGAATAATACGCGAGCAGGCATCGAATTTAACAGAAACGTACCGGTAACCACGTCAGTGGTTTCCTTTGCTTCCTCGGCTATTATCTGAAATGCTCTAGTCCTTGCGGTTGGCGTTGCAGCTGAAATTTTCATTGTAGATCCTCCAGCTGATGATTGTGATTGGCCTCGTGGTCCACTACGACACTGATACATAAAGTGTCCACGCTTTCTGCATTTCGCACACCCAAGTCCTCGCTGAGGGCATTCTTCACTGCTGTGACCGATTCTGTTACACGTAAAACAAGTGACGTCATCTGGGTTACACAGCCCCATGTGTGATTTTCTACATCTCTTGCAGAATTGTGGCTCGTTCGTTAAAGAGTAGGCTTGTGCTTTCTGAGGTGAACTATACTGCTGAGATTGCTGGGGTTGCTGAGACTGGGACTTGTTAGGCTTAAAGAATCGACTGAATCTTTGCTTCTTTGGAGGAGAAGGACATGTCGGATTCGCTGATGGAGCATAGAGCTGATCGTCGTACTTTAGATATCCTCTCTTGATCTGTCTGGCCGCTTCAACCATCTCTAAATAACTCTTATACTTTATCGCGCTCATTGGATGTCGGTATCTCGGGTTAAGCCCTCCGCGGAATCGATTCATCTTTCTTTCTTCAGTAGCTACTTGATACGAGGAATAGCCACAGAGTCACGAAAATTCGTGTTCATATTCGTCAACTGTCTTGGTTCCTTGGGTCAGCTGCATCAATTGAACTTCCATCTTATCTTGTTGATCAATAGTACAATACTTCGCGTTGAACATGTATAAGAATTGGTTCCATTCTAGAGTCTGGATGATCTCCTCACCATATATGCTTCTGTGAGTCCTCCACCAAGCACGATTAGCACCAACAAACAGTGCAGATGCGTAACTTACTTTCTTAGATTCTAAATAGTCAGAAATTCTGAAGATTTCTTCAGTGTGGCTTATCCAATCCAGCGCCTGAATTGGATTGACTGTACCCTCAAAGTTCAGGGCACCGCTCGCTTTGAAATCTTTGAACTTACAGCCTTTCGGCTGTTCAATTTGGGTTTCAGGGGTAGAATTATCAGAATCAGATTCATTATTCTGGACTTGTTTATCTTTTCGCATATTTCTTCTTATCATCACGTCTTTTAGCTTCGGCCTCATCTCTGGCCTGAAACTGTTCTTGCATAATCTTATTTTGTTGTTCTGAGTGTTGGGCTAGTAGTTGTTGCATCATTTCAAACATTTGTTGTGGGGTCATGTTGTTTGGTATGTCACCCGATCATGACATCTTAACTGAAAATTAAAATCATTTAACTATCAGTTTATAGACTTAGATCTATGTACCCTTTTTCCCATCCTAACAGTCTGTACATCCTATCTCAGTTCAAACCACCTAAATGATTGATACATATGTATTGCTTCAGTTTGAGACCAAGTATTACTCACGTAATACTTGATTCACTCAAACTATGGGCTCTGATACCATCCTGTGAAGACCTCCCCTTACGGGGCAGTCCTCAGAGTCTAGGTCCCACAAATTGCAATACGATATCAATCATAACTAAGATAGAGTAATTATGTTGCGGAATATTTAAATTACAGGTACAAACATTAGGATTAAGTTTAATACAGATTACGGTTTTTAAATTAAACTTATAAAGGGCACAAGTCTAATCTAATTCATGTCATCATATAATCAAGATAAATCTACCTAGAACACCACATGATCATCTTCCAATCAGTACCAAAAGGGTTTGCTGAGTAGAGGTCTATGAAAACTTCTGTCTTGATATTTGTAAGACCTAAGCACTAGGTCCGGCACGCGACTTTCCTTTATCTTTTCCTGTAAAATATGATGTAGCAACTGTAAGCAATGCTTAGTGAGTAAATAGATTTTCAAATTAACATGCATGGTCAAGCAGATCATAAGTCTAACGTGATATGTCTTGGCTGCCGCTACAGCCCTCATGATTGAGACATAGAAGTCATAGAGTCGGATGATGTTCAAGCCACGCTCACGCTTAAATCGTGGGGATCAGCCACATACTGGCCTAGCTACCAGTAAATCAACATGGCGGAACATCGGAGGTCATTACCAAGTTCAATAGACCTGGTGAAATAGCCAGGTCTAGAACAATAGACCAACAAGGCTAATCAAGCTAAATCAATATGTCAAAGTATATGCAATGATGAAGCATACGTAATCAAAGTCATGATAGCAATAATCTCAAAGCAATATCAGAAATGAACCGTAAATGCAATATCATATGAAGTGATGATCAAATAACTATCATGATCCACTGGGCAACACCGAACCATGGTGTGCACAGGTCATAATCCAGCTGATAATATGAATGTCAAATCAATCTAACATCAACAATATGTCTCAACCGGAAATTCTAGCATGTTAAATCTGAATATCTATAACTCACAGGTCTGGGTCTTTATCAAGCAGATGTAAAATCTGCCACCTGAGTTATCTCAGGATTTTATCTTTGTCAATCTGTTCTTTGCCAATTTAAATCTTTGACCCGCTTTTAAATCTTTAAATCAATGTTCAGAATTTCACTAAACCTGTCCAGAATCATATCATATCAATCCCATGTCAATATCATCATCTTTTATCTTTAAAATCTTTATTTTATCTGATTCTGATAACTGATCATTCATAAATCTTTCTTTCATTTATATTCTTTGTTAATTAAATTCTCAAAGGATCAGTATATATGTATATTAATATATATAATCATCTTGCTAATTATCTTGTTAATTTATGCGTTATTCATGTGTTTTATTCAATATATTCGAGTTTAGAGAGTGGGGTTCGAATTTATGTAATACATTTGAACATAATTCATCAAATTCGAACACCATGGCTTCAAACATAATTAAATTCGAATTCATAATCTTGAATTTATGGTTAAATTCGAATACAATGCTAATTTCGAATGTATGATTTGAATATGGGAATAAATTCGAATCCATAGGTTTAAATTCGAACTCCAAGCCTCGACTTTATGGTCAAATTCGAACCTATTTTCGAATTTAGCTAAAAATCGAGTTTGTTCCATGTATTTCGAGTTTGTTCTTGGCATCTCGAATTTGTTCATATTTTACAGCTTTAAATCATACATTTCTAAGTCTAAAATCTCGAATATGTTAAGTAATAAGCCTAGTTTCAATTATATTATTCATACTCTAACTAAAAGTCACACATGCAATATATAAATTTCATGTTTTAAATCATTGATTTTCGGTGATACACAAAACCGAACCAACACACTTATATTTCGAATTTAAAGTTGTTATTACCTCAAATTCGTTTGTAGATTGCTGCTGATTATCACTTCTTGTAACTCCTTCTTGATTAAAACTCCAATCTTGATTGCAATTTATGGTGTTTATTGATGAAGTTGTGATATTAGTTAGAGAGAGAGTAGAGAGAGAGAGTAGAGAGAGAGTAGATGAGTGTTAATGATCCTAAATTACGTTTATATACGTCATCTAGTTATTTTGTGTAATTAACCCACTTTTACTTTTGTATCTTACATCTCTTTTATTTAATTATCTTTAATAATTTAATAAAATCATAATTTATATATTTATATAATTTAATTAAATATTTCATAATTTAATTAAATTTTAATTCATATAATGTAATAAAATTACATTATTGGTTCAAAATACTGAAATTAAGTTTAGCTTAAGACTAGGTTGTTACACCCAATGATCTTCCGTTGGACTACACATAAAGCGAGACACCACACTCACCGAGTATGCCAAATCTGGTCTTGTACAGACCATCAGATACATCAAACTTCCCACAGCCTGTGAGTAGGGAACGTTTGACATCTTCTCGTCATCACCCTCAACTCCATTCGACACCACTAATGAAGGACAAAAACTAGACGACAACGGATTGTTCACTGGCTTCGCATCGAACATCTCGAACCTACGAAGTATCTTCTCAACGTAGACTTGTTGTGACAAGAACAATCGTTTGTTCTTTCGGTCTCGTAAGATCTCAATCCCCAGAATCCTTCTAGCAGGACCTAGATCCTTCATCTCAAAGTCAGTACTGAGAAGCATCTTCACGCGTTGAACTTCTCTTTTATCTTTAGCGGCGATCAACATATCATCTACATACACCAACAAGTAAAGCATGCTTCCATCTTTCAACTTCTGGTGATATACACAACAGTTATAAGGACTCCGAACAAAGCCATGTCCCACCATGAAACTGTCAAACCGCTTGTATCACTGTCTTGGGGATTGCTTCAGGCCATTCAATGATCTCTTTAACAGACACACCAAATTTTCCTTCCCTGGCTCCACATACCCTTCCGGTTGTGACATATAAATCTCTTCCTCCAAATCACCATGCAGAAATGTCGTCTTCACATCCAGTTGTTCCAACTCCAAGTCACCATGAGCAACTAGCGATATACAACACTCTGATTGATGTATGAAGAACCACCGGGGAGAAAATTTCTCTGTAGTCGAGACCTTCCTTCTGACTATAACCCTTGGCTACCAGTCTGGCCTTGAACCTTACTTATTCGGACTGTTCGACACTGACTTTCTTCTCGAAAATCCACTTGCAGCCAACAATCCTTCTACCTTTCGGTAACTGAACAAGAACCCACGTCTTATTCTTGTGCAGAGACTCAATCTCTTCAGACATCGCACTAGACCATCGATCTGCATCTTTAGACACAATTGCTTCCCGATAGAAATTTGGCTCGTTTGAACTGTCCATATCTTCAGCAACCTGCAAAGCATAAGCGGCCATGTCTTCAAACCATATCGAGTCAGCGGTTTTATCTGTCTTCTCAATCTCTCTTGAGCTAGTGAGCTACCGGAATTAGTTCCACCTTTACGAGATGACCCCGAACTCGAACCCTGAACAAACGACATCCCCGAACCTGAATCTATCATCGGTTCACTTTCGAATTCCACATCATCTTTTCTGGACTCGTTCTTAACGTTCACTTGCTTTTCTTCTGCATTCACAAACTCTACCCTGTTGTCACTCGAGCCACGATCCGACATATCGTGCTCCTCCACCTTCTTGGTGACACTCTCACTGGTCGAATACATCTTCTTCTCATCGAACGTAACATCACGGCTCATCACTATATTCATCTCATCTGGAAACCAAACTTTGTAACCTTTCACACCATCTCCATACCCCATAAAAACACCTTTCTTGGCCCTCGGTTCCAGTTTACCATCATTTACACGGTAGTATGCTGGACATCCAAACACCCTATGCTTTGAATAATCCGATGCTTTACCCGTCCAAACATCAAACGGTGTTTTACAATCAATTGCGGTAGCCAGTGAGCGGTTGATGAGATAACATGCCGTGTTTACTGCTTCGACCCAATATCCATGAGACAAGCCCGCATTTAGCAACAGACACCTTGCTCGTTCCAACAAGGTTCTATTCATCCTTTCGGCTACCCCGTTTTGCTGAGGCGTATACCGAATCATCTTGTGTCTTGGAATGTCGTTCTCTTCACAAAAATCATCAAACTCCTAGAACAGAACTCCAACCCATTGTCGGTCCTAATCTTCTTGACTTTATGTTCCAACTGGTTCTCCATCAATACTTTCCAACTCTTGAATTTTCCGAACTACTCACCCTTGTGCTTCATTATGAACACCCACGACATTCGCGAAAAATCAACTATTATTGAAAGGAAATATCGACCACCTCCAAGTGATGGAACTTTAAAAGGACCCCAACAGTCCATATGAACGTAATCCAACGAAGCTTTAGTTTGATGAACGGCCTTCGAGAAACTAACTTTCGTTTGTTTTCCAAGCACACAATTTTCACAAAAATCTTTGTCACCTTATGTCCTTCAAGAAGATCTCTTGAGCTCAACAGCTCCAAGCCTTTTAGTCCTACATGACCGAGCCTCATGTGCCACATCTTTTTCAGTTCCGGATCTCCACCTTGCGTTTGCAAAGTTGCAGCGGTTCCATTTTTCAGTAATGTTTCACCCTTTAACATGTACAATGTAGCTTCTCGAACTCCTTTCATGACAATCAATGCTCCCTTGGATACCTTCAGTACTCCACCTTGACATGAGTACTTGTAACCTTTAGCATCGAGGGTGCTAAGAGAAATCAAACTCTTTGCCATTTCTGGAACGTGCTCCATCATGCATACGAATCTTGATCGACCCAATGCCAACCACCTTCATGGAACATCGTCACCCATTAGAACACTTACTGAATTCCTCTCTTCATAAGTCGAGAACCACCCCTTGTACGGACACATGTGAAACGAACACCCCGAATCCAAAATCCACTCTTGTGAAGTTCCCACATGACAAGAAGACACCATAAGCACAAAATCCGTCTCCGAATTTGCATCCTCATTTGCCTCGTTTGCATTAGAACTGCTTACTTGATTCTTCGGACAATCTCTTTTCCAATGGCCCTTCTGACCACAATTGTGACAAGTATCTTTGTTGCCAGGTTTTCTCGTCCGTGATTTTGATCTTCCTCTCCTATGTTTTCCTTTCTCCTTACTTGATCGATCACTGTATTGGTCACTTCTAACCTCACTTCTAACCACATTTAAACCCACTGATTGTGACTCCAAACCATTCCCTAAGGCTTTACGAGGAAGTTCACGTGAGTGAAGACTCAATCTTACTTCTTCAAGTGTGATAGTATCCCTTCCAACGACAAACGAATTGACAATGTTTTCATAAGGTGGCGGCAACGACACGAGTAAAATCAAAGCCGCATCTTCGTCTTCGATTCTTACCTCCACATTTTTAAGATCCATCAAGATCGAATTAATTTCATCTAAATGATCTTTAAGTGTCGAACCCTCCTTCATCTTCAATGAAAAACTCGTTGTTTTAGAGGCAACTTATTCGTCAACGACTTCATCATATACAGAGATTCCAGTTTCGCCCATAAGCCCTCGACTATTTCTTCGTCTGCAACTTCATAAAGAACTTCATCGGAAAGTGACAACAAAAGTGTAGAGTGTACTTTTTCGTCCTGCAATTTGGACTCGGCTTCCTCCATGTCTTCGAGTCTCCTACCCGTTAACAGATTCCAAATACTTTCCCTTTTTAGAAGAGCCCTCATTTTAAGGCGTCATAGACTGAAGTTGTTTTTTCCTGTAAATTTCTCAATCGATATCATAGGGGATGTCATTGTTAGTACAAACAAGTAGGGGGCTTAAGTACTAAGTTCGTGTGAGCTCTAAATTCGTGAGGGGCAAGTTCGTGAGCAGCCTAAGTTCAAGCCCCTTTTGTTCGAGGGCTGACTAACTTCGAGAACCGTTAAGTTCGAGAGAGTGTCTTTATCTTCAAGGACTACTAAATTCGTGAGTATCCTCTTCTTCGAGAGTGGCTAAGTTCGTGGGAGAGATTATCTTCAAGAGTGGCTAAGTTCGAGAGCTCTGCTCAACTTCGAGAACAGGCCAAGTTCGAGCTCTGCTCAACTTCAAGAACAGGCCAAGTTCGTGCAGGCCGTAACTGATTCGTCTCCGGTCATCTTCTCCGGTTGAACTCGATTTTCCGGCAGGAGAAATTAGTAGAGTCAGAACCACCCAAAAGAAATAAACGATTCTATCCTCCTTCGATTTCTCATTGATTCCTATCTACAACGTAGAACCAAGAACCATGTATTCAAAGAGAGAAATAGAAGAATGACCCTACAAGAAACGGACAAACCTGCAACTCCTCGTGAACCTTCGATCTACACCCACAGTAGTCGATTTCTTGAATTTCCCGGCGAACCTAGAACTTCAAGCAACAATTCGAACTTCAAGAAACAATGGCGGGAACACCGCAAATCCCTTCCTACAATTCTGAAATTTCCGAACCTTTAGTTTCGAACAACAATGACAGGAAACAACACCTCCTACGAGAACCCAAATCGAAAAACTATCTCTGATACCACTTTGTTGTGATTATACCATGTAAAACGAATCAAGGAATGAGAAGAATTCAAATCTTTATTTAGAAGATCATGAACTATTTACAAGAAAAGAAGAAAATGTACAAATCTTGAAAAGAGAAGAAAAATTGCTAAACGAATTTGTTTCTGTATATTTCTTTCTACCTTTCACTCATGCATTTATACATTGATGAGAATTTATACTTTAACCCCTTTAACTATGGACTATAAGTAAATCACACCCTTTTGACTTTAGTAAAGTCACACTGTTATTTACAATATTCTTGAATATCCACTTCGTGCCAATAATGGATTTGTCTTTCGGTCTTTCCACCAACCGCCAGACTCTCAACCTCTCAAACTAATTCAGCTCCTCGTGCATAGGTACAATCCAATCTGCATCCTGAAGAGCTTCCTTCACCATTTTTGGTTTGATCTTACTCAAAAAGTTTGAGAAGAGGCATTCATTGATTATAGCTCTCCGGGTTTGAACAGATGCAGAAGGATCTTAAATTATGTTTTCAGGTGGGTGATCCCTTCTCCATTTGTATGTATGAGGATAAGGTTGGAGTAGGTCTTCATTGGGATTCAAATCCAGGTAGGGTTGACGGGGGATAGATTCCGATGTTGTTGGAATCTCAACTGAATTAGGGGATTCAGGGGTTTGATTATTCAAGGGAGTGTCTTGGGATTCTGGAGCTTGAGATTGTTGTACACTTTTAGACGATATAGGTACATCAGTTGAAGAAACATCTCCAGTATCTCTAGAAACAGGTGGTTAGGAATGATCTGAGACTACTACAATATCTTCAGTAACCCTGTCAGGAACCAAAATAGGAAGATCAGTTTTGGTCTTATTAAAGTAGTCATCATAAAATTTTCCAATAACGTATTTAGATCATTCATATCATCTTTCAGCTCAATTGACTTCATTGAAGTTTTCTGTTGAGACTCGGGTCCTGAACTACCTTGTCCAGGAGCCATTATGACGCCCTCATCAAATTTTACGTTGACGCTTTCATCGACCATCTTTGTGTGTTTGTTATAAACTCGGAAAGCCACTGATTCCTTTGAGTATCTGATAAAAATTCATTCATCAGCTTTCTTTCCCCAAGTTGTCTTTATCGTTTAGTATGAAACATCTACAATCAAAGACATGAAAAATTTTGATGTTAGGAATTCGTTTATTAATCAACTCATATGGCGTTTTTCCGAAGCGTTTATTTACGATCGATCTATTTTGTGTAAAGCACGTAGTAGCCACAGCTTCAGCCCAGAAGAACAACGGCAGATTCGAGTATGCTAGCATCGTCCTTGCAGATTCAACAAGTGTACAGTTTCGTCGTCCAGCCAATCCATTTTGTTGAGGGGTACAAGCAGCCAAAAATTGATGAGTTATTCCTTCAGAACTAAGAAATGTCTCTAAGGACTTGTTCTTAAATTCCGTACCATTATCAGATCTAATGGTCTGGACAGAAAGCTGCAACTTGACTTGTATTTTGCGCAGGAAGTCAATTATAATCTCTGTAGCTTCAGATTTAGATCTTAGAAAGAAAACCCATGTATATTTTAAGTAATCATCGACGATTACCAGGACATACTTCTTAGTTATGCTCTGTACTCTCATTGGCCCGCAGAGATCCATGTGAAGTAGCTCTAAAGGCCTAGATGAAGAATGTTCAACTTTCGATTTGTGTGAAGCCCTCACCATCTTCCCTTTCTCACAGGCCGCACATAACTGCTCTTTTTGAAATTTTAGAGTAGGAAGGCTTTTTAATAAATAACCTTTTGCAAGGTTAATATCTCTTTGAAGTTCTATTGAGAAAGACGGCGATGCCACAACCAGGACTCCTTTGTAGATGCCTTGGACAGTAAACAGACATATTTTTTCAGATTTATGTTGGCCAAATCAATTGAGTACAAGTTAGTCTTTTTGGTACCAGCTAGAGTTTCCTTCCCTTCCCTAGATCTGATACTACATCTAATTGCCTTAAAGTTGACTTCTAACCTTTTATCGCACAGTTAACCAATACTGAACAAGTTATGGCCAAGACCATCGACATAAAAGACTTTCTGAATAGTGATCTTGTCGTATTCCATACTTCTATAGCCTCTGATCGGACAGAATTAATCATTGCCGAATCTGACCATCCCACAGAATTTATCCACAAAATTCGTGAGGGTGTCTTGTTGTCCGATCATGTGCTTGTAACAAACAGAATCAAAGTACCACACATGATTTACCTACAAGACGAAGTAAACAACGATTTACCCACTTATAGTTAGGTACTTTGGATTTAGGTAAAACATGTGGTGTTACATCAGGTAGAGAAACAGATACATTCTTTTCTTTGGGAACCCACTTTTTGACAGTTTTCTTGGGTATCCATTCCTGAACAGCTCTTTTAGGAATTGATTTAGGATTTGGTTTCTTTGGAACCCGTTTCTGTCAAAAATTAGGAACCTTGTTCTTTTATACCCATACACGCACATTAGAATTGGACAATGATTTTGCATTCAAACCATGTCAATTAACATTATTAAAAGACAACAGTTCAGCACGAGAATATTTGGAACAAAGTTTAGCATTTGAGTTACTACTGTTAGATTTCCCTATGAAACTAGTCCTATCTGTAATACTATTTTCTTTTATTCTCCAATCTTTTCGAAAACTGGTCTTTTTCTTTTAAACCTGCTTCATTCTCCACACTTGATTCGAAGATCTTTTCACAAAATTATCTGACATAGAAGAAGAACGAGAATTAGTCAAATTAGAATTAGTTTTATTCTGTAAAATTTTCTTACCATGAGAAGCATCTGATCTCTTTGCATTTGTAACCTTAGAAGAAGACGATTCACCTTTTTCAAATACAGGAAGAACAAAAGAAACTTTTGCTTTCTCCTTTCGTTGTAAAACAGGTGATGAAACTGATTCAACCTTAGGAGTTGTATGTACTCTTTTCAAAATACTTACTGGTCCTTCAGTTTTAACAGTTTGTTTGTCGTAAAGAGGTTTTATAAATTCATCAATCTTGACAAACATTTCATCTAAAGAATAAAATTCAGAGTTCATGAATAGATCAAACTCCTTCTCAAAATTGATGGAGTCAGTTTTAATTGAAGTTTTCTAATCATGTTGAGATTTGTGTTCGGCTGTTCTTTAAGTTTTATTTCTAAATCTTGATTAACAGCCTGAAGCTTTACTTTTTCATCCTCAAAAGTTTTTATTTTCAATTCAATATCAGAATTAATATTCTCAAGAATTGAATTTGGAATGTATAGTTTTTGAGTGAAAACTTCATTTTCAAACAAATCTTTATCAGAATATGTCTGAATGGACTCTTCAGTTTTTGGTGGACTTTTATAACTTTCATTTAGAATGTTATAATCCAAATTGAGTTGCATTTTATCTTCTCTTAACCGTTGCAGATCTTCACCTGATTCCACTTCTTCTGAAGCTTTTAAAAATACCATTTTAAGTCCTAAATCCATGTATCTTTTGTCATATAAAGTTGGAGAACACGAAATTGCTTTCGTTAGATACTTAGTATTTTCACAACCAATTCCAGCTTCAAAATTATAAAAATCTATGTCGTTTGGTTGATTTAAATGGATTGTTTGATCCGTGTGGCCTCTTTTTAAAAACTCATCTTCTAAGGCTTTTATTTCTCATAAAGCTTTGTTCTTTCAGCAAATATAGAATTATATTTTACAGAATAATTGGCTGATTCTAATTCAGCTGATTTAAGTTTTTCATTTAGGTCAGTAATATTGCTACTCAGCTTTTTGTTCTCTAGTTGAAGAGCATTGTATTTTTCTTCCATGTTAGAAACAGATTGTGACGCGAATGCCTTATCTTTGGAAAACTCTAACACTAATGCATGTTCAAGTCTTAATTTGTTTTCCAAAAAATGGGTATTCTTTTTCTCGACTTTCAATGATTTTTCAAATCGTTTAAGCATGTAAGCCATTTGAGCTAGTTTATTTTCAAGCTCACCGGAGTTACCTATATCTGAGTCAGGATTAGAATCTATCTCAGGTGTCTCTGATTGTTCTGAAGTATCTGATTCTGAACCACCATCCTCTTGATCTTTACAGCACTTAGCTCCTCCTATAGCCATCAACGCTACTTCTTCTCTCAATTCAGACTCTGAATCAGTATCTTCTTTCTAGTCCGCTTCGTCGACCCAGACTTCGTCCTCAGCTATCATTACAGATTCACTCTGTTCAGATTCTGACATGTTTTGAAAGATCTCTAACTTTAAGCATATGTGAGCATCCTCATCCAGATTATCCTCATCTTTAGAGAGTTGGAACCAGTGGTTATCTTCCGCCATCAGGGCCTTCCCAGCTTCCTTCTGTTTGGCCAACAAAGCCTTCCGAGTGTAGTATTCAGAGTTTTTAACTACAGGCTATCGACATTCTCTGGCAAAATGGCCTGGCTTTCTACAATTGTAGCATTTCTGCTCATCTTCCTTCTGAGAAAACTTCTCTGGCTTTTCATACTTCTCATACTTTTTCCCACTGCTTTCTCCAGTCTTTTCATACTTGTATCTCTTTTCATACTTTCTGGACCCAGTTTTGTATCGCATCTTGTTGTTCTTTGGCTTGGGATAAAACTTCTTTTAAAATGCTTTAGTCGGAAGAGCCATCTGCTACTTCATTTCTTCTATTTCCGATTCTGCTGACGAGTCAGTTGATTTAGATTCTGAAGAACTTCTTATCACCACTCGCTTCTGCTTTTCAACTTATACTTATATTTCTTGTCGGCTAGGAGAGCCAATGGATCAACAGTCGCTTTTTCCACTTGTTTCTTTCCTGAAACCTTTCTCAAAACAACTTCTTGATAGTTGTTTAAATTTTCAAAGACCATATGAATGTCCATCTCATCTATTTCCTTGGTGTGTTGAATGATCATTGTATACTTATCCCACTCTGGATTGAGAATATTCAGAAACTTGACATTTATGTCCAAGTTAGACTTTGTAACCCCATTCCTTTTCATCTCACTAACTTGATTCACAAATCTTAAGTATGTATTCTCTAACAATTCCCATTCTCTCGCTCTAAAATTGTCAAACGTCATTAAACTGTTCCTGGCTTGATTAGTAGCAGCCTTATCAAACCCTCTCATCAGCTTACATACCTCATCCCAGATTGATTTGACAGTGGTGTTGTTTGTGAGACTGAGATAGATATCATTGGGGATTGAGAGAAGCAAGAATTTTCTAGTTGTTTTGTCACCTAATTTCCTTCTTTTCTAAGCTTCAGATATATTGGCAGTTGTAACCTTCTCAGTTCTCTTGGGTACTGGAGGATTACCATTCGGTACTGCTGGAATAGTGACATAAAATCTTGTTGGATCATCAGTCAGTGAGGTTAGCATCTCATCTGCCAGATCATGAAAACTGATAAACTCGAGAAACCTCTCTCTCCATTGGACATATTCCCCTCTGTACAAAATTGGAGGTTTGGTCTCTGAACCCATGGCAAGAGAGTCTTTTGACAATTTAGATTGTTGATACTAAACGTCCAAGATCTTTTTATGGAGTGTTGAGTGATTTTTGATGAAACTCTATGAACACTGAATGAGACTCGGAGTGAATATGAACAATCTCGATTAAAGAATGAACAATCTTGATCAAAAGAGTACCAAACTCGAATGATAAATTAACAAACTCGATCAAAAGAGTACCAAACTCGAATGATGAATGAGCAAACTCGAATATTAAATGAACAAACTCGATTGATGAAGGATCAAACTCAATTGATACCTTATGAAACTCGTATGATACTATGAGTAAACTCGAATGACTAATGAGTCAACTCGAATGAACAATGAATGAACTCGAATGAATTATTACTGAACTTGAATGAAAGTGAATTGAACTCGAATGAAGCTTGAATGACTTCTTAACAAACTCGGATGACCTACTAAACAAACTCGAAGAGTGAATCGTCAAACTCTAATAACAAGTGATCAAACTCGAACTACACTTAATCAAACTCGAAACAAGTTTTTATCAAACTCGAAATAAATGTAAGTAAACTCGGTCAATGATTGAACAAACTCGATCAAAGAGTGATCAAAGTCGGTCAACTCTTTGATCAAAGTCGGTCAATACTTTCTTCAAACTCGATTAACTCTTTGTAAAACTCGGTCAATACTAAAATATTTAGTGTTGCCCGAGTTTGAACAGAAATTAATAAAACCAAGTTCAAATTCAATATTTTCAACAGAAAATTCACTATTTGATCTCAAATTAACAACGAATGTGCGGTTTTCAAATAGAAACACTTTTTGGAAAGACAATTTGTCTAATTTCAGATTAAACTTCCAAAAATAGACAAAAACATGAAGAACACACTTTTTCCAAAAATTAGTAAAATCCAGATTAAAAATTCTGTGTTTGGAATTAAAATCTGAGACTGATTTCAATTGATTTGTCTATTAAAACGCAACCTTCGATCCAATTTTCACTTCATATCATCCAGTGAATCAAAAACCTAAATTGGTTTTCTGATTTTAAAGGTTTTCGATGAAACATTGCTTCGAAAAAAATATTTTCAGATTCAAAATCACTCGAGTTTTGCCATATTAGGCTCTCATACCAATTGTTATTTCAATATCAACAATCAATACACAATTAAGTAATAAGAACAAGAATCAAATACACAAACGGCCGAATGATTAGATTCAAGAATGATAGAATTACATACGGTTCTTGAGGTTTCTTTCTTGCATAGCAA